>PVHY01007785.1:0-65319 GCA_004024945.1 Uropsilus gracilis | reverse complement strand
ATGAGTAAATGCTGGAGCCAGGATTTGAACCCATATGATTTAACTATTTTCAGCTCTCATGAAGTGTGTATATAGATATGACATATATTTATCCCAAATAAGGAAGTACTTATATAATTGAAATAGTTAAGGTGGTAAAATTTATGTTATATGTATTTAATCACAATAATTTTAAAAAATCAGGAAGAATTGACAAAATTATCCATGGCCTATTTTGTTTTAGCATGTTGCTGATTTGAATGCTCCTAACTGAATGTCAGCCTCTAATCCAGTCACAAATTCTAATTCTTTTTTCTTAAAATATCTTTTCCCAAAATAATGTAATGCTGTCATACCTAGAAACTTTCTGTGTACAACAGTCAGCAGGGCTCTGAGAATTTGCATTTTTCCTGCTCATTAAATCACAGCTCTATGCCCATAAGCTTTCTTTCCTGGAATGGATTTGGTGGACTCAATCTGTCTTTATAAGGGTGAGAAGTGGGCTCTTCTGTTTGGCAAAGCATCTTTCTAAGGTGACGTGGTTACATGCAGAACTCTTCTAAACATAACTTTTTGTTTTTAAACCAATTTTAGATTTTTTTCTCCTTTCTATTATTAAATTCTTTCATTGGGTCCACACCTGCAGAGATGATGCCAAAGACTGTCACTGCACAGAAACCTTTCAGGGAGAGTGCAAATAACGACAAATAACTAAAAGAGCATTGGTCTATAGCATTGTCTAAGTTTCAGGTGCAACCCATTGTAAATCAACATTTCAGTGTACTACAAAGGATATATTTTTCATCTTTAATCTTCAACTGACCCTTTTACCCAATGTACCCATCTACTTACCCCTTTCTCTTCTGGATTATCACTGTTTTGTTTTCACAACCTAAAAGCTTATTCATTAGTTCTGTTTCTTTATCTTCTACATATGAGTGGAATTAAAGTATTGATTTTTTTTCTTTCTGGCTTATTTCACTAAGCATAACATTCTCTGGGACTATCCATGTTGTTACATATGATAGGGCTGAATGGTGCATTTTTATATACATATATGTGTGTGTATAACATTTTTAAAATCCAGTTACCTTTCTATGGACACTTGGTTGTTCCCAATTCTTAGCTATTGTGGATAATGCTTTGATGAACACAGACATGCATATATCTCTTTGAATTAGTGTTTTCATGTCCTTTGGGTAAATACCCACTGAGGAATCACAAGATTGTATAGATTTTTCTATTTGTAATTTTTGAGGAGCTTCCATACTTTTTTCCATAATAACTGCACCAATTTACATTCTAACTGGAAGTGTTTGAAGATTCTCTTTTCCTCGCATCCTCTTCAACACTTGTTTCTTGCCTTTTTGATGATAGCCATCCTTTCAGGTGTCAGATGCTATTTCATTATTTTGATTTTCATTTCCTTAATAAGAAATGGTGGACATCCTTTCACATGCCTGTTGGTTCTCTGTGCATTGTCTCTGAAGGACTCTATTCCAATGTTTAAGTTTCTTTTTCTTTTGCTGTTGTATTAGTTCTTTACAAACCTTGGTTGAATGTATGATTTACAAATCCCTTTCCCATTCAGTACAATGCCTTTTCATTTTGATGCAAGTTTCTTTTTGTGCAGATGGCTTTTAGTTTTATATAGTCCCATTTGTTTATTTTTGTCTTTATTTCCTTTGACAAAGGCAATTCTTTGTCAAGGGAAATAAATCACCAAAGACATCTCTAAGGCCAGTGTCAAAGAACATATCTGTATTTTCTGCTCTATATTTTATCATTTTAGATCTTATATCTAAGTCTTCACTATATTTTGAATTAATTTTGTGGATGCTATTAAATAATGGTCTACTTTAATTCTTTTGCACATGCTTTTTCTGTTTTCCCAACACCATTTATTGAAGAAGGTTTTCTTGCTTTTTGTTTCTTTGTAATGAGTTAGTTGCCCTTATATGTATGGATTTATCCAGGATTCTAAATTCTGTTCATTGAGATGTATATCTGCTTTTACTCGAACACCATGCTGTTTTGATTATTATAGTTTTGCAGTATAACATAATCTGAATCTCTAGTTTTGTTTTATCACTCAGGGTTGTTTTAGCTATTCAGGGTCTTCTAGAGTTGCAAATAGATTATATGATGTTGTTGTTTTTGTTCTAGTTCTACAAATAACTAGATTTTGATGGGGGATTGTATTGACTTTTTCTATTGCATTAGGTAATATAACCATTTAAATGAAGTCATCTCTTCCAGTGCACAAACACAGAGTATCTTTCCATTTCTTCGTATCGTATTTCTTTCAGTGATGTCATTGTTTTAGGTGTATAGGTTTTTAATTTCCTTGATTAAAATTTATTTCTATGTATTTAAATTTTTAATGTGGTTATATATTTTTTTAATTTAAAAAAATTTTTGTGGGAAGAAAGCAAGTTACATAGATAGGTGTACATATTATAATGCCATAATAACAAAATTATAACCATGCAAAATAACATTATTTACTGATGTGTGATTTAAAAGTTTCAAGTACCATTGGGATGGCAGACATCAAATCCAGTGTACTGATTATTATTTCTGGGAATGTATAATGGGGAATAGGATAGAAGAGATACCCACAGAGAATGTCAACTATCTCTGTGATGGTTGTTTTTTTTTTATTTAAATTTATTTAATTTACATATGTATGTATATTTATATTACATTATTGTATACCCCAGGGCTTTCCCACTTCCTAACATCTATTAACCATCCTACTCTTTTGTACCCTTCGCCTCCCCACCATCTTTCCTCTCCTCCTCTCTCACTCCATTGTTCAGTCCATTGGTTGTTTTTATTTTTTCTTATTCGTTTGTTTGTTTCTCCCTATATCCATCATATAAGTGAGACCATCCTATATTTCTCTTTTACTTTTTGGCTTGTTTCTGCTAATATGAGTCTTTCTAGTTCCATCCATGTTGCTGTGAATGACATTTTTGTCCTCCTTGATTGATGCATAGTATTCCATCATGTACATATATAAATGGGATTGTTTTTGTGATTTCTCTTTCTAGTAGTTCATTATTTGCATATGGAAATAGGCAAACACAAATACAAATTTTTCTACATTAGTTTTGTACTTGACACTTCCTATTCTCACTTATTTTTGTTTGCTAATTTTTTTAGAATTCTCTATGCATATTATTGTATCATATGTAAATTGTGCTGATTTTAGCTCTTCCTATACAACTGTGTGCCTTTTGTTTCCTTTTCTTATCTAATTGCTCTGGCTGTAACCCAATACCAATCCGATGCAGAATAAACAGTGCGAGTGGACATCTGGATCTTAGAGGAAAAGTCTTCAGTGTTTCACTATTGAATATTGACTATGGGTTTGTCATACATGACTTTTATTAAGTTGAGGTACTTTCCTTATATATTCATTTTGTTGAGGGTTTAACTGAAAATGAATTTTGAATCTTGTCAAATGTTTTTTCTGCTATTAAGGGAGGGCACATGATTTTTATTCATTTTTGATTGATGTGTTATGCCTTTTTGATTTGCATATGGTGAACCACCCTGCATGTCTGAAATAAATCCCACTTGGTCACAGTGTATGACTCCATTAATGTATTCTTGAATTTGGTTTGTAATAAGTTGATTTTTTTGAAGATGTTTGCATCTTTATTTATCAGAAATAGGGATTCATGCATTTCATTTTGTAAACACAAATCTTTGCCTGATTGCCAAAACCCCTTTCTGAATGTACACTGACCCATATGATGCTAGGAACAGCAAAACATCAAGTGTAGACTTATTTGATTACTTTGCTAGTAGCATATCATGTTAATCCAGAACTACTCACCTTCTCTAGAAACACCACCAAAACACTAGAATCCGTCTTCAAAGATTTCAGAAAGTTGTATATAATGTACATCCATTACATCAAAATGTGAGTGTGGTTATTATGAATGTTACATGCTCACATAGAAATATGCAGAGATCAAAATAATATGCAGCACACTGACACATCCTCAGAGTTGCCTCAAAGCTGACAACTGCCGCTGCTACTTATTTCCTCCAAGAGATCATTCTTAAGAGACAAACTTTTAGTTTCAGGTCTAGGTACAAGCCTCTGCTATACATGGGACAACCTTGGGCAAGTTTTTTTTAACTTCCTTTAACTTTTTTCTTGGTCAATAAGCTACAATGTCTCCCACACAGAATACTGTGAGGGGCAGATGTTTACTCAAATTTCCTCACATATTCCAAGCTTTTAGGATCACAATTTCCTTGAATTTCTAAGTAAGATGACTTACTTGTAAGTCCTCCCAAAGGCTACAGCAGTTGCCTGAAGAGTAGAAGGGCTTAGATCCTGTTGGTAACTGTCACTTCCAACTGCTCACTGTCATTTGGGTGCTGCTGTGCTTTCTCTCCCTGTCTTGTCCATAGCTGAGACATAGGCCTCCTTCTCCCATTCCTCAACATTCTACTTCTCTAGCAATGGGTGAGTGGGCATTTTCAGCCTGCACTCTGGTATGAGGCCTCCTCCTGCCTTGCACTCCTCCTTCCTGTACAAGCCTCCTCTCTTCAGCTCCTGCTCCTGCCCACCTCTCACCCTGGACTTGTACCTGCCACTTGAAGTTGTTTCAGGCTCCTGACTGGGTTCACCTTCTGCCCTGATCCTGTTTTCCTTGTCGACTACCTGATTGGGGGAACTTTTTTTTTTTTTAACTTTTTAAAAAATTATTTGATCTTCAACAAGATCAAATAATTTAGTTTCTGATTATACAGGGGTCATATGACTTGTAGTCATCATAATTCAAGCATTACAGAAATGGCGAAGTTAAACATCCAGGAAAAGGAGTCATATTAAACATACTGCCTCACTGTTGTCTTGTTGCATTGGCTTGTATGGCATGGAGTTTTAAATCTGGTTGGTCTACAAAGAATAGATAGTAAGGGTATCATTTCTGATGATTTCACCTGGGATGCCACCACATCTTGAACCTCTCTGATTGTCTGAGCAAAGGTGATCAGAGTCACGGACAATTTGGAGACTACCCAGAGAAAAGACCCAGAGCTCATGTACCTGAGAATAACAGATCAAATGTGCCTGCCAGGCAGCTTCAGGTCTCATCTGTGTGTATTCCACTTTTCAATGACTGTCACATCTCAATCTCATACTAATAGGGACTGATTTTTTTTTTATATCCTCTTTCCTTCATAGAAAATTGTGATAAATTACAGTAGAGCCAACAAACAGCTTGGCATGGAACACACAGGGTTTGGGGTCTATCCCTGGTGACCTGCAAGTCTGGACACCCTTTTAACTTGAGGACCATGACCTGTTTTTTAACTTAGCAAGGTAAGGGTGATCACAAGTTTAAATTACCAATAAGGAAAAATTACTTGATAGTTCAATGAAATATCCAGGGGTTATCTGAGAGAGGTTGTAGGATATCCTTGGGCTAGAAATCTGGCTTCCAGAAAAAATTTGTTCATGAGTCTTTGGGTTTTGAATTTGATGGTATTTTTTAGCTTGCTGTTTCATTTCAGTATATCCAATAATGAAATAAACAAAGTGTGAAAAATGAGACAGTGCTAGTTAAACATTTATACCAGCCCTACCCTTGTCATCTCTTGAAACTATTAAAATGTAATGTTTTTATATGAAATCATTATAAATTTATGACAAGTCTAATCTTTAGCGATGCACAATGTTCCATGGACTGTGAATTATTGTTCTGAATTTTAGGTGGCAGATGCTTTCTCTGAATGATGGTGCCAGGATGATTAGTTCCTATGATGCATATAAGAATATACCTTCTAATTAGCATAAGATATGAGGGATGACTATTTTGATTTGAGACCTTCTAAAATCAAAATTCTAAAATATTTTTCCCAACAATAATGTTGATAATCAGCTCTCTTATGATAAGGAAGTGCTGACTGATTATGAATAGTGCCCTGAAGACTTTCTCCCTGAAAAATCTCTATTAGTGCATTTAGAGAGAGGATGACATGAACAGAAACATTGCTGTGTCTACAAGGTGGATAAAATAATAAGCACAAGTTAGGTTCTCCAGGGCTCTTGCTGAGCCCAAGGGAATTCTTAGGTTTGAAGATTGGGATTCAACCCAGAAATATATTTTGCTTCCCAGGGTGACCCCTAGACATGGATGGATCAAGAACTATCATTCTGGGGAGAGTGACATACACTAAAAATGTCTTTGTGCTTCTAAGCATCTCTGTTTTTCAGGTATACCCCTATTTATCGTTCTTTGGAGAGTGAGCCTTCACTCTTAGCACAATCAGTTCCTTTGTACGTATCTGTATTCTTTCAGTCTAGTAGGGAATTGAGAGTAACTCCTTCAAGAATAAGGAACACAAAAGGAACACCACTCTATTATGGTACATGTGTGTGGAGAGGGAAAAAAGAAGACTCAGATTTCTTAGGGGGACCATGGGGATCTCTAAGATAGGAGTAGGGGAGAGAGGCCATTCTGAATTTCCATAATATAACAAGTATATACCAATGGAGACTGCAATTACATGTGGCTTGAATGAATACATATTTAGAAAACAAGTTATAATAAAATAAACAGCTGTTTTAGTAGCCTGACCTAAGCCCAGCACAGTTTGATTGTGCCGTCTTAGAGTGGGGCCCCCATTTACTGAGCTTCCAAGACCCCCTCCCCACCCTTTTTTAATTGGAGTACCATTGGTTTACTTTCCTTTTAGTGATTTGGAGCTATAGGACTTACCCCTCAGGTGTAGTAACCGTGGCACTCCCACCACAGAAACACCGGTAGCCCACCATAGTCCACTGTGCTCTCTTCCTTGCTTGATGCCTCAGTTTTGTGGTTCATTTTAAAGTTTGTCTTTATTCCTTGATTGATTCCTCTATATTCCACATATAAGTGACACCATCTGGCACTGGTCTTTCTCCTTCTGGCTTATTTTGCTTGCATAATCTCTTCTGGCTCCATCCATGTTGCTGCAAATGGCATACGTTTATCTTTTTTGGTTGTTCAGTAGTATTCCATTCTGTATATACAGCACATCTGTTTGATCCACTTATCTGTTTTGGGGGCATGTAGATTGTTCCCACAACTTAGCTATTGTAAATAGCACTGCAGTAAACATACAAGTACAAATTTCCTTTTGAAGTGGTGCTTTTATATTTGTCAGGTACATACTTAGAAGTGGAATCACTGGTTCTCTAGCAGATCCTTTCAATATTTTGAGAAACTTTCATATTGCTTTCCATAGAGGCTGAACTAGTCTACATTCTCAATAACCATATAAGAATGGTTTCCTCCATATTCTTGCCAGTACTGGATGAAATTCCTCGTGGGTTTCCAGGAAATCTGATCAGAGGCTTTTGTCCATCTTATGCAAGTTGTTTCAACCAAAGACTTCCCTGGAGAAGGAAGTCTCTACTTAGTCTCTACTTACACATACCCTGACCTGGTATGTGTAGTCTCTTGGAACAGCCAAGACCTGACCTCAGCAGCTTCTCAACAAGTTGTCAATAGAGAAAGAGAAGGGGGAAAGGGGAAATACCAGGGGTAAGATAGGCACAAAAGATTAAGATGGTGATTCATGGTTGACAAGGTGGTAGGAGAACCCCAGAGTAGACAACAGTGTAAAATAAAATAAATTATTTAAAAATTAAAAAAAAAAGGAGTTGACAGGTAGTGAGGCAGGATGTATGTTCCTTTCTATTCAGAATCACTGTCTCTCCAGAGGACAGCTCTTAGGTGGCAGACTCATCTTCATTCCAGAGCGCTCCTGTTCGGAGTGAAAGCAAAGGTCCTTCAGAGGGACCTGAAAGGGAGAAGAGAATTTATCAAGCGACACGCGTGGACACTTAGTTTGAATTTTTGCCATGAGAATGATGGAAATCTTTCATTACAAGGTTCTACCATCCTCTACTGCTACTCTTGAGAAATCTTAAGCTTTGACTGAATTTTCATTCTTGGAGAGGAGGGTGAAAGCAGATATCTGCTAACTCCCTGTGCTCAAAGATGAGGCCTGCAGCTTAGTCTCCTAAAGGACAAGGCCACCGTGCTCCTTTGAGGGCCAAGACTTTCAGTGAAAATTCAGGCTTCCTCTTCTTTCCTGTGTTTGCAGAAGCAGCTTCAGTGAGGCAGACCTTGGCAAACACAAACACTTTCAGAAAGGCATGGTAAGGAGTGAACCATAAATTCATCACAGAGTGCTGGGTGATCTTGGAGGAGGTGCTTGATACAAGCCTAGCTTTGGTTACTGTAAAAACATCCCCCACCACACAGACATACACGTTGCCAGTTATACACTGTGCCTTAATTTCAGTTTGTTATTCAAGCTAAACCATAGCAAGCTTTCTTCTTGAACTTTATTCATAGGTACGTTGACATACACAATGGTTACATAAAAACAATAATGGAAGGATATATAATTACCTATAAAGATGATTTGTATATTATATTTTTGTTAAGGAAGTTTACTTCCAGTGAAAGGAAGTTAGTTATATGAAACTTTGTTCTTGAATGTTTTTCTGGAGAAGGCATCTATAACTTTTATTTGTAAAAGAACCTTTGACTTAAAGGGGAAAAAGAATCACAAGAAAAGAAATCCAAGAACAAAAATAGAAACAAAATATCACAAACATGCCACCCTTCTGCATGGAAGATAAACAGGCAAGTTAAAATTTTATGAAACTATTCTTTCATCTTATACTTTTATGATCTTCTTAGGTTAAATATGAGGATGCTAAAGATGATGAATGGTAGGTTTGCATAAAATATGGAAAAGATCTGTGTTTGTGAAGGAATGGCTTTCACAAATCATATTTATCATAATGTATTAAATTATAAAATATATACCATGTGCCTGAAAATATACCAGTGAAGTAGCAGAGAATTTATATCCATATTAATAATGGCAAGATGGACAAAATCACCTACATCTTATTTTTCAGAAGCATATGTGTGGCCTTGACAGTGGTGCTGGGTAATATTTCCTTCACTTTACAGAGGGGAAAAACTACATAAAGAAAAATTATGTTATTTCATTGCAAGTCGGAGTAAAGTACTTTAGGTCCTAAATTCCATGGTAAAGCCTCTCCAAGGAGAGACTTGTGTGCCTTTTAAGAATACCAAGAATGTCATGGTTAGATTTATATTTTATCCATACACAGGGGTTTGAAAAGTTTTGCCCTTCTGTGACCTGGCTTTACTTTTCCTCCACTTTGATTCAAGAGGTTGGGAGTTAGAAGCTGCTGCTTTTCACTCCTGTACTGGCGGCTACCAGCACTCCTCCTTTCACCACTATTAAAGGTCCCTCTCACTGGTCTACCCATGAGATGTTGGGTCTCAGTGCCTGGGGCCTCTCCCTGCTGGCCCCCAAGGAAAGCTGAGACACAGGGACTGGGGTTCAGAAGGCTGATGTAAGCCATCCAACACTGAAAGGACTTAGAGGTTCACTCTCAGGAACCAGCCTGGGTGATCATGTTTCCTTTAGGATGACCCTAGAGGCCTGCAGTTTCTGTGTGTGCGTCAGTGAGCAGGTGCGTACGTTGCCCTTGGTCTGATCACAAGAGTGTGCGGCTGCATTCTAGGAATCGTATTAGCTGTGGCTGGAAGGATGAATGGATATTTTTGTCACTGAAAGAAAAGGAAGCGCTCTACGTGATATATCGGGGGCAGGGGTGTGCTCTGGATTCAGTAGTTGAGTCTTCTGTCTTGTGTCACCTCCTGCACAGCCTGACATCTGGAGATCTTCTGGTCTTCCGACTGCTCAGACTGCTGCCCCACAGACCAGAGAGATCTGCCACCCCCTTTCCCTGGACATGTGTCTCAGACTCACATAGGGAAGGGTGAAGCTCAGATCTTAGCTTTATGCAGAGACTTTTGTTCCTGGGATCTGGAGGAGATCTGGGTCTAGTGACTTTACAGAAGGTGGAAGACAAGCCAACCCCCTAGGTCTAGCTTTGCTGACTTAGATTGTGCCAAGTGGTAGCTGAGTCAGCTAAAGGGTGTGTAAACACTCCGGGAAGTAGGATACAGGACTCCACTACAGGGGACCTCTGTTCACTTCTTTTGACTCTTGCTGCAAAACTAGCTATACTCAGAAGACTCTCACATGTACGCTAGCCCTTGTTTTCCTGGGCCTTTTTGTCTCTCCAGTGATACTTTTTGCTCAGAATATAACACAGGGTGGCAAAAGGAGTGGGACATAGACTTTGGAGGCAAGGGAGATCCAGCTGGTTGGATCTCTCTGAGCTCTTGTAACCTCTCTGACCTCTGCTGTAAAGCAGGGAAATATGGTTATTCTAGAACTCTTTTGAGAAATGAAGGAGTGTCAGCATAGCATGTGCCCAAACTTGCATTCTGTCCCTTGTTCTCTGGGAGATCTTGTGCCCAGAGTTGCTGGGTTGCGTCTGCTGGCAGCGAACGTACCATCTGTGCCATTCTTACCTTCACATTTGAGGCTTCATTCTTCTTTTTGCCTCCTCTCTGCGCACTTACTTTTCTTAACTTGCCAAATTGGCCAGTTCGTGTCTTTCCAGTAATTTACTGCTTGTGGAGGTGACAGAATGATGCTACCGTCACTCATAACAGTGCCCTGGGGCTTCCCCTGCCCTTCATGAGCCTGGAACAGATGCCTGATGCTGAGTAGCATGTGACCGTGGCCCAGAATGAATCCAGTGGAAGGAGAGGTTCCCTTTCTCCAGGAGTGTCAAAACATGTTTCTTAGGGAAGATAGCATCTGAGATGGGTTTGAAATATGTGAAGGGATGGGCCTGTCAGATGCAGGGAGCAACATGAGCAAGAGTGTGGAAGCCACCAAGGGAGAGCGATGAATAAGGAAGGAAAGGAAGTTTCAGACGGAGAAATGGGATGAGGAGGAAGAACTGGAATAGGCAAGATGCCTCTGGGTCTGATCCAGGTGAGAGCTGAGTAATGCTGTTACTGTGCTGCTTGCTGTGGTGTGCTAGGCTGTCAGGTTCAGTGTTTCTTAAGACTATGAACTCTCTGCTGGAAATATTAAAAATGGGCATTCTTTATATTATGATTTGTCAAAAGAAGAAGAGCCCACTTGCATGCTAGACTTGTAAGTAGTAGCAGAAACATGACAAGTCTAGTCTGCATGTGTGTGTTTTTTCACTGAGCCTATTTTGGGATAAACTTTAAAGCCAACACAGCACACCTTTGAAGTTGAGCTGGTGCATGGTGTCTTTATTTAGTGCCTGTTCTGTTCAGAAAAGTATATAAATCTTTACTTTTGGATCCTATGATTTTTTTTCTAAATATTTGTTTCTTGTCTAAAAGGGGGGATTCCGGTGACTAAATTCTGCAATTGGAGTTCTTTGAAGATAAATCCTGACTAATGACTCCTGTATTATAGGTTATTTTTAAGCCATTAGAAAAGTTGGAAGTGCATCAGAAAAACCAATGAGTCTATATGTGACAGAGTCCTCAAGTCCAAATGACTGACTCATACTCATTCACGTTCGCTGCTGAATACTTTAAAAAAGTCTTGCAAAATGATTCTCTCAAATGAATGATTTTAGAAAAAGAGAAGTCAAGGATATAGTAGCAGGAAAAGATGCCTGCTGTCATATTTTTCAGTTATTTTACTTTGAATTTATTTTCCACAGCGCAAAAGTTACTCATTCTTACTCATTTTGCAGCTATCATGAAGTCATTCATAATGAAAATTAACATAAGCCAAAAACTTAAACATATTAAACTAAGCCATAAAAAAAATGGCAGAATTCCTCTCTTTGCCGCTTTCACCAGTTCTCCCCTCACACTCTACTTCCACCCTTTCGCCTGGTCTTCCCTGGCACCTTCCACACATCTGCCCACCCAGCCCCATACCTGGGATCTAGTGGGAGTGATGCACTGGTCTTTGCTGAGCTCCCTTCTGCAGTAGGGAAACAAGGACTTGTCTGTAACAAAAAGGATGGCATGAGGTGATCTGAGGAGAATTTCAGTGTCATTTGTGAGGCACAAGCCAGGTGTGATAGGAGAGGCAGGTAAAAGTCAGGTCCTGAATGTCATGCTGTGCCCAGACATGAGCTATGAGCAGCAGGTTGTGGAGAAGAGAACTAAAGATTGTCCCAGTGACAGTGTGTCTATGTCCTCAGCACATCAGGTAATCCACTCCATAAATGCTTATTGAGTTTATGAGAACACCTGATGGCAGGTCTTCAAATAACAATTTGACTCAGTGTCATTTTGTTAATAGCATGAATGACAAAGAAGCAGGACCAGCCACTATGGAATGAGATGACATTATTCAAAGATTTATTTGTCTCAAGGATTTACTTCATCTCTTTTAATAGCTGAAGTTTCCAAGAACCTGTTGACAAGGATAGTGAGGTTTTTCCACTACCTGCTTAAAGTGCTTACATTACCTGGTTAAAGTGTGCCAGTGGTCCTCCCTGCTCTTGGGCTAAAACCTGGCATCTTGAACACAACTTCTAAAGTCCTTCCTGTTGCATGCCCATCTCATGGGTGCCTCTCACTCTTCCTCTCCTTGTATTCTCACTCCCCTTACTCTGGCCACTAAGCGTTCCTCCAGTTGGTGACACTTTGGTAGAGCTCTTACCTTTACCTGAAGGATTGTGCCCACCCACATTCACCTCCTGTTCTTACTCTGTTCCCCTGGCAGATTTGTTTGTCTTCTTTCAAGGTCTCCTTTATAGTCTTTTGACCAGAGCCAGCTAGCATCTTGTGCTTACCCCATTGTAAGCTTCCTTGGCAGGTTGTATTTATTTTCTGCATGTAGCATGCATGGTCTTAGAGGAGCTCTCTTGTTCATACCCTGCAAGCATTGTGTAGATTCCATGAAACCTGCATACAGGACACTCTTGACATCAAGAGGCAGAGAAGGAGGAGGGAAGAAAATGAGGGAACTGCTGCCCAGCATTAGCATTGCTCTGATGAACCACTTGAAGTGAAGTGGGCTGCCTGCCCTCTGCCCAGAGCTAGTTCAGTTCTGGTGGTTGCCACACTGCTGCTATAGTAAAGGAACCAGTTGCACAAACATGACAAAGCTTACCAACCAAATGTCAGACTGTTAAAGGTGTTTAAAGATATAGTACTGATAGACACCCAAAGGGCTAAGTGAGTTGCTGTTTTCTCATGTCATTTATCTAAAACTGAAGAGAAGAGCCAGGCCGCCTCCCCTTCCCCCTGCAGATCATCATGATTGGCTTTTGTGCTGGCAAATATCCCTTCCTGGATAGTGAGGCTTGGGGCAGGAAAGAGAAAGGTCATTAGCATAGGGCTGTGGAAGAAGCTTCCACAGTGACAGAGGTTTATCACCTTGTGAACGATGACTGTGATGAGGAGGTGAATGAAAACCAGACTCCAGCTCTGTGGTGGATTGCTTTCCTGTTCATTTGACTGTTAGGCAGTAGCTGCGTGCATGTTTCTTATATGACTTGAGCTCTAATAATAGTGGCAACATCTTAATTATTAGAGGCCTCTGCATCTGCTTTGATTCCATCAGACAAGGAAAATCTATTAGAAACCTCAGGCTCAGTAGAAAATGGAGAGAGAAGCATTCAATTGTAGTGCAGGTACATCAGCCTTGTGGGCGCCTTTTCCTCTCCATTCTGATCTCTTCCTGCTGACATGGCATGGCCTGTGGCTGTACATCTCTGATATGGCTGGGTGTGAACCTGTTTCCGTGCATGAAAACTCAAATTGGAAGCTTGATTCTAAAGCTTCAACTCAGTGTACTCGCCCCACAGCTTCTGTACTCAGCATTCACCAAGTACGTGAAAGGAGGGAGAAAAGCCTATTAAAACTACCATGGCAGTTTATTCCACTTCATCTACATCTTGTCACAGACCAGATTAAATTTTTCTCTCAAATTTCCATAATTTAACACATCTGCTGAAATTTTGTGCTGTCTTGCCTTTTAATAGCGAGCAGAATTTGTTTATAATTACTTCAGGAAATGTTCTTCTGCCATCTGAGACTGTTTCACAGAAGCTTCAGCTTCCATTTCATTTCAAAACCAGTAGGAGAACAAATTCTAATGTATGTTTTTCCATTCATTTAGTTCTCTTGTTGATCCTCCGAGAGACAAACGTCATTTACAGGCAAGTGAAATGTGGGAAAGGGGTCACTCTGGGGGTGCTCGGCAGAGCTTCCTCTCAGGAGCCTGCTGGACTGCTGTGCTTAGTGTCCTGGTTTCCCAGGTGCAGCCTGCAGCTGGCCCTTCATTTCTGTCACCAGTCTCCCTGCGGCCCTCTCCGGAAGATGTAGCCCCCTCCTTTCAGCTGATTCTCAGGACTCCAGGGGCAGGGATGAAGGTGACACCTCCCCACTGAGAGCAGCCAAGGCATGTGAGCCTAGGCGCCTGTGTCTGCTGATCATGAGCATCTTTGTTTCTCTGTCTTCCTGTGGCAGACACTGCTGTGTGCTGGTGATTTTATGCCTTGGGATGACTGCTGATCCAGTTAGGGGGAGAGAAGGGAGAAAGTGCAGATCTTGAGGGGTGAGGTTATTTTCGCTTTTTCCTTTCTAAGTGTACTAAGAATTTACAATAAAGGCAGCAATAAGCTGGATGAGGATAGCTAAGCACTTACATCTTTTGTGAAACAAAATTGTGATAGAGTGCAAGTTAGCACTCTGATGGTTCCAACCTCAGAGCTTCTCTCTTGAAGTGACTGTTCTGGTTCTAGGGGGGTTTTATGGTCTAGCTCAGTGTTCGCAGTGATGCTGTGGTTCTCTTCCATCTGCACCAGACCTCACTTGATGCTGCCAGGTCCACTCCTGTAAAGAGCCCAGTTACCAGACAGAATCATAGTCCCCAGCTGCATACTTTTCCCAAGCCTTTCCTTGTGTCACATCCATGATGATCGGCTATTGCCACAGTATTGCACAGCGCAGTAATATAACCACCAGTCCAGACCGCTGTGTATCAGCTACCATTTATTCCTTGATCATGTGATTGCAGCAAATCATATGGGTTCAGCTGCTGCATTCAGCTAGGCTTGGTCCTAGTCTGCAGGTGAGATTCAGCATTGCTCTCTTGCTCAGAGCCAGTGGACTCGTCGGAACAAGGTCTGTGGCAAACGCACAGAACACCAAGCCCAACCATGCGAGTACATTCCAGGTCTTTGCTTGTGTCGTGTCCACTAATATTCTGTTAGCCAGATCAAAGCACAAAGGCAAGCCTTAATCAAGGGAGATGGACCATGTCTCTACCACATGGGAGCCTTAGTAAGTCTCATAGCTAAGCTCATATGAACATTTGCTTAAAGATCATGTAAATGATCATAGCTTCATGGAACCTGGCCACGTATGGTAAAATCCATTTGTTCCACACATTCTTCCCTTGCTGCTTTTGCTGAAACAAACAAAATCCTGCCTATGCTGAAGAGTCTTAGTACCTACATGGTATAACCACAGAGCATGGGGAAAAAATAAGATGTCATGTATTAAAGAAACTCAGTCTCTTAATCATGAGAGAGCACCAGTTGGGATGCTGGTTTTGGTGATGCCCAGGTGTGGGGCGGCACAACAGCTGGACTTCCATTGGGAACTTGAGGAGCCTGGTCTCACACTCAGCTTAGGAACTCTTACCTCCTTCCAGATATGTACTACTTGTGCAACTTGCTGTCCCTCAAGAGGAGAAAACTTGTCCCTTTGTGCTCTCTGTTGCTGTCTCAACCCCATCCCATTCTAGAAAAGACTCCTGAGGAATGCCAGCAAAACTGAAGAAACTTCAGTTTATCAATGCACGTGGTTACCACAGTGAACCTGGGTTTATTTTTACATTTTAATCATCTTACATTAGAGATAGAGACCTTTAGAGACCATCTAGTTCACCATTCATCTTTCTGCATGAATTTTCTGTCATTGGAAATGTTCAATATTTGTATTATCAAATGCATTAGCCACTCACTAGCCATAGGTGCCTATTGAGTACCTCAGATGTGCCTAGTGGGACCAAGGAATTGAATTTTAATTCTATTTAATTTAAACTTAAATAGATAACACGGGCAGTTCACTGCTGTATTAGGCAGTATAGACCTAGCTAGTCCTTTTTGACACAAAAGAAGACATTTTGAGATATTTCTTGAATAAATGATGGAATCTGTAAACATGGGGGAAATGACCTCCCTCCAAGGTCATACAACAAATTTGTGGCAAAGCAAACATTAGATTCCGGGGCATGGACTGGCTGGCCCACCCCCTCCTCCCATGCTATACCACCTCCCAAAGTCCTTCAGTGTATTAGTTTGACCTTCCTTCAGTACTTGTATTCTTCCGACACTGTCTAAACCCCTCATGGTCGAATAGGTTGGGGGAAAGAAGGAACAAAAAAACAAAACTATTTTTCTGTCTTTAGTAATTTGAAGAGTGAACATTAAAAATTCAATCAAACATCAAATAATTTTTGCACAGTAGAAATAATATATACTTTCCATCCAAATTAAAATACACGCTCCCAGCAATTTAATTATGCAAATGTGATATAAGCAGAAGTGAAACAGTGTTAAAGGGGAAGAATGAAGATTGATAAGCTAAAATTTCCAGTGACATTTTCCTTTTTCATTTCCTTTTTGGTTAATATTATGCTGATTTTCATGCACCGCTTAGGTGGATACTTTATTTCTTTGTGATAAGTGCCCCTACAAATGTATGCAAATAATATTAATCACTCGAGGAAAACAGCAACCAT
Organism: Uropsilus gracilis; assembly: GCA_004024945.1. NCBI lineage: Eukaryota > Metazoa > Chordata > Mammalia > Eulipotyphla > Talpidae > Uropsilus > Uropsilus gracilis. The sequence goes on along the minus strand of PVHY01007785.1, from coordinate 48,657 downwards.
TACCTCCCCTACTGCCCACAAGTGCTAGGCCTTGGCAGTAGATGGGGCTTGAGCTGTGAATGTGATTAAATACCCTGCTTAGCAGAGCTGCTGCCTTTGGAAAGGGCTGTTTTCCCCCAGCCTCATGGAAAATCATGGATTCCTACAGAAAATTTACACTTTCGCTCTAAGGGTGGCCCCAAGTGAAACTCAATAGTGGCTGTGTGGTGCCCACCTCACCAGAGGAACCCTTCCAGGGACCCTTTCCACTCAGGAGCACTGCTGTGTCTTAGGGCAGATTCTTCAGCCTCAAACCTGAGGGGAGGAGTGGGGTCTGAGTACAACCAGACCCTGTTCTATTCTGCTTTATTGCACTTCAGAGTTGATGTTCTCTTTGTTTTTATAGCAACCCTGTGTCTGTTGGTGCCCTTTTTCCAACAGGATGAATTCACTTCAGATCTGTCACATTCTGTTAGGAATTGTGTGTGTGTGTGTGTGTGTGTGTGTGTGTGTGTGTGTTTCAGACATCATCATGCTATGGTGCACTTAATAGATTTTTTTTTTTTTTTTTGAGACTAGGTCTCGCTATTTTTGCCTGTGGAACCTCAGGCTCATGTTGCCCAGGGTACCACAGACTCAAGCAATCCCCAACCTCAGCTTCCCAGGTAGCTGGGATTACAGGCATGTGCCACCATGCCCAGCTATCTGATTTTAGAACTAGGTCTCGCTATGTGCCCCCGGCGGAACTCGAACTGCGATCCTTGGCCCCAGTCATGACTTTCTAGGCTGCTGCTTACAGGCATGTGCCACCGTGCCTGGCGCACATAACAGATTACAGTGTAAACATGACTTCTATACTCATGGGGAAACCAAAGAGTCAAGCGCCTTGCATTATTGGGATGCCCAGTTGATTGTGGTGGTTTACAGCAGAGCCCACAGTGTCTTCAGGGAATACTTAATTGTTAAGGAAGTGCTCCTAGGAGAAACCTCTGAGTGGAAGGCTTAGGACAGGGAAGGGGGAGAAAGCCAAACAGGAGTGTGATATCAGGCAGAGCCTGTGGAGCTTGACTTCATCTTGATTCCAGGGGCAATACTGGATGTAGGTTACACTTAAGAACTGGTCCCCAGTAGAAGCCAGGAGATGGAGTTTTCATACATGGGCTCCAGTCAGTCACGGGCAAGTTTTCTCTTGTGGGATCTGGATGGGTAGGCTTTTGCAGCTCTTTGGGAGAGCAGGCAACTGGCTATTGAGTGAGGAACTGACCTCTGATGAGAGTCACTGGTGCAGACTCAGTCAGAGGCACAGACCTGGGAACAGAGATTCTGTGGGATAGTTGTCCATCAGAACCTAAGCCCAGGCCCCTGCCCACAAGGGGCATCCCCATAGCATCCCTTCCCTGGAGTTCTCCTGGGACACCCAGAAGCTTCCTGGTACGTTTTGTCCAGACAACTGGGATTTTGTCATAATGGTTTTCATGTCTCAGATCACATTGCTATGTTAACAGCTGCTTTCAGAGTTTTTAACACAGGCATGAGCAGGGGAAGGAATTTGTAGCAAGGCCTGTGAGGGAGTCGTTCAGATCAAGAGAGCTGCTCACAGGTAAGGCGAGCTACTTAAGGAAATCAGGTAATTCAGATGTCGGTGCCTGGTGTTTTCTCCAGCAAAGCCTGGGATCTATCTCTGAGCAGCAGGGAGCCTCCTGCCACACCCGCAGTGACCTTCCCATACCTGTGTTGCCATCACGGAAGGAAACTGGAATTCCAGGTGCCCTTAAATCGAGGCACTCAGATCCTACAGGAGAAAAATTGGAGGCCTAGACACTCTCTTACTTATGTCTCCCCTTTCAAAGAAGGTGTTCCTCTGAAAGGCTCTCTCTGCAAAGCAGAAATGCTATTTTGAAGGTGAACATAAAAGCCCTCTTGGCATAGAAATTGCTTTGTTCCATTTGAGAAACCTCTCTGCCTTTGAGAAAAGAGAGGGTGTGGGGCTGTGAGGATTTGATTAGCTCTCATCATCTTTCCCTCCGGTTTTCAGAGATGAGGCGAGACAGAAAGGCTCGCACATTCTCCTGGTGGTTTTCCATTTCCCCAGTCATGGAGGCACCAGGGCCGCCATGTCTAGAGCCCCTTTGGGCTTCCTGTGAGCGGGGCAAACCTGGAGGGCAGTGCCTGGAGCCCGCACAGTACAAAAGCAGCAGCAGGCTGTTTCTGCAGCTAAGTGGCTTTGGAAATTCCATCCCATGAAATGAGGCTGGCAGCTCTTCAGCACACGTGCAAAAGGTGCGCTGTAAGCTGGAAAGTGTGATGGCATTTCAGTTAGTGGTGAATTCTGGTTGCACACCCTCAGAATTTCGTCCACCTGTGTGTGCACGTGTCTGTGTTCTTGCATGCTTTTTTCTCCTATCCTGTTGTAGTGGGATGTTGATGTGTCCCTCAGCCCTTCAGCTATCCTGCACAAAATGGGGGGCATCCCCTCCCTCACATAGACCTTTCCAGGCAGCAACAGTGACAGGGGAGACCGCTTTTTGCCCCTTTCCCAGCCTCAGCCCATACAAGGAGTCAGCCAACATATTGTTACTTTTATTTTACCAGCGTTTTCTAACATTTTTCCCTTAAGTATAATAAATACAGTCTATAGGAGGACCTCGCAGTCCAGAAATGTAAACTTCCAAATAAAATTGAGTCATGTTTGGCGGAACACAAGATTTTCAGTAATAAGACAGGGATTTGGGCTCTGAATTTGTTGCTGAATCATTAAGTGGCATGCATCCTCTCCAGGCTCAGTTTACACTTCTAGAAAATGGACCTAGAATTCAAACAGAAGAAATTTATAAAAACTCAGTAAGCTGATGTTTGAAAAAAACTTTGTGATCTATGAAGCATTCTTCAAACAGACTGAATATCCTCATCATTCTTAGTAAGGCGTTTGGGGCTGGCATGTAGTTCCCTCATCTTACAATTGAGGAAACAAAGCTTGAGGTTGGTTCAGACTACTCTGTAGTTCCTCAGAAAATTGCTGACAATGAGGCCATAACCCCATCTGTTGATAAGTGCATATCATGTGCTGCAGAGGGCAGGAGTGGTGTGGCCCCCCAGCTTTGCAGGCTGCCCACAGACCCAGTCCTGCCTGGCACCATCCAGGTTCAGTCAGCATAACAGCTGGAGGCCTTTACCAAGGGAGTTAGTGGCATGGGCAACACATGGACAGACCAACAGCCTTTGTGAAGGGGGTAAGCATGGACTATGACGTGAATAAGTTTTTCCTCCTACAACTTTGACCCAGCCCCAAGTCTGCCTGCCCCAGGTAGCCCTTTCTTTAAAACTTAAATACTTTGGCTGCTCCTTCTCAAGTGTTGGTGAGGAGAAATGGACTTCTGTGCTTTTGCAGAAGTGACAAGGACAGAAATCATTTGTCTTTCCTAAACTGGGCCCAAGAATACTTGGAGAATGTTTCAAAAGGGGGGTTGAAGTCCTCCCACCATCATTTTCTGTTAGACTTTCCTACAGGCTTTGAACTTTTTGTGGAGGACTTGATTGCATGTTACTTCCCAAGATCTCTGGCTCATTGTCCTCTATGGGGTTGGGGGGGGGGGGAGTAAAGGGCTTCCTGGTACCAGTCCTGGGGTCCCACTGGGAGCATTGAGGCTGGGACTCATCAAGTTTCAGAGGATGATAAGTTGAACCTGGTCCTCCACTTGCCCAGGAAAGGTCACTGAGTGAGGCTGAAAGAGTCTAGGTGAAGAACATATTCGTTGTTTCTTATGACAGGACCAAAGATACTGTCAGCCTGCAAAGCTGCTTCCTCCTTCCACCCCTCCCTCCGTTTAACTATCTCTCCTCAAAGCTTGGTCTGCAACAGTTTTCCCTATTTTCAAATTAAGTATTTATTTCTCTATACGGATCGAGAACATTTTTTTTAACTTGGATTATCTCATGTTGCTGGATTCTCTTTACTTTTGCATATTCCCTTATTAGAGCCTTGAAATGAGAGACTTTTTAGATATTGAAAGTCAGTCATTTGCGTGAAATACTCAAAAACCCCAGTATGTCTTTCCTTTCTGTGCTCATGCTTCTGAAATCCCACTCAAAGTCTTCATGCCTCAGGACACACCTGTGTTGTAATTACCAATTTCCGTAGTATAGGTTAGCATTTTGCACAGTATTTTACAAAACAGCTCTTTGCTTACACACATCACAGGCCATAATTTTCCTATATTTTCTGTCATTAGTGGTTGTGACTTTTTTGCAAGAGGGGGAAAAGTCTTTCATTTTATCTTATGATTTCTTTTTTTTTTTAATCTTATGATTTCTTGTACTTTTCCTCTACTCTCAGGAAACATCAGCAACCATCAAGATATATTTTAATAAATTCCTATCCCATTAAACTTGATAATATGAGGATGGAAATATTCTTGCCGAACTAGTGAGGAATTTATTAAATCAGCGAAAATAGAGGATGATAAGTATTCAAAGCCATTGGCTACTGTCATCCTAAGTGACAAGTCGTGAAACTGCTTCTTTACATTCAGATCATCTTGCTGTGAAGTTATCTAGCATTACAGGACCTGTGCCTTTGTTCACAGCTCACATTAAACTAGTTTAAAACTCTACTCTTAATGAGTGTACTTGATACTATGGCTTCATGACTTAATTATTCTATGTGCCATGCAAAGAATACCATTATAAATAAGAAATTGTGCACCATTGTTTAAGAACCCCTGTTAAAAATGAACTTAGAATTGTCGGTTTTATTTCTCTTATACAATTGGTATTTTCCTTGTAAATATCAATTTGCCTTCATTGATCTTACTCTCACCCTTGATTCTATCCATTTGTACCCAGCCTTGGGAAATGGACCTTTGTCTTGAGTCTCCCTTTCTCCTCTGCCCACTACTGTCCAAAGCCCTGCTCAGTTTTCACTTCTAACTTTGTCTGGGTCTCCTTTATCACTACACTTTCAAAGATTGGATTAAAACATACGTTAGTTAAATATGAAACTTTTTTTCCACTTGGAATTAATTCTTTAACACCAGCATTCAAAGACATTCTCATATATTAACATATATATCTCAGAAAGCATTCTTTTGGTGGTAAACATCAAGGAGCCAGAACTTTTTCACAACTTAAATGGTAGCCAGTCAGAGGCCTTTCTTGCTACCCCATGTGGAAGAAGAGGAGCAGCAGGGAGGCCAGGAAAAAAACACCTGCAATGCCCATGACAGTGCTCCCCACTGAGTTATATGTATTTATGGGCAAGTGTGAAACCTCCTCTGATAAGGCAAGTATGCTAATGAAAAAAAATCCATATATATGCATTTATATTTATGTATTTTCAAGGTCTAAACAGAAAAATTATCCTTTAAAAAAAAGTCCAAAGCCATCATAGAGATCTAAAGCTTAAGAGCAGGAAGGAACCTAGGATACCAGGTGAGACAACCTGGCTTGACTAGACTTGTGTCTGCCCGCTCCCCAGCATGAAGAAGGGAAACAAAGAACCCAGGGGCTAAGAGAACCTTCAGAGACTTGGCAGGCTTCCAGCTGAGAGTAGATGAGGCAGCCTCTCAGCCCAATTCACAGAAATATTTTTAACAAAGGTTTCTTTGGGTTAAGCCCTCTCCAGTTTGCAACCCCTTTCACAAGCCTCCCTGCTCTGCCCTCTTTCCATCACCATAGTAACACACATTTCCTAACAAATGACTGGAGGGGAAAGAAGCAATTCTGCAAATGTGACCTCCTCCTACCCTCACTTTTGCCTATGTATGGTTTATGTTTTTCTTAGTTATCCTATCCTGTGGGTTTTTATTCTCCTCTCAAAATCTTAACATCTTATAATAAGTGGCATCTGGTCATTAAAATAGAAATTCCAGGCCTGAAAACTTTAATAACTTGGCACTAAGTAATGCACTTAGATAGTTCCCAAGTGCCAATCCATGGCCCGACTATTTTGGTCCAGACCTGCTGCATTACAATTTTTAGTTGTGGTACCCAGGAATCTGACTTCTTAGTGCTTCCCACTGATTCTGAGGTCCTTCCAGGTTGCCAGTGATGGTTTGTTTTATACCACATCCATCCCAAATAGCCAGCATCCCAACCCTTTCTATTATGTGCTCTGTAGTGAGTAAATTAAGAGACCACTGTCTCAGTTCAAACTTTGCCTGTATCATGGAAGGAAGCTGTAAAAACTACTTTAGAAAAAGGAAGATAAAGATTATCACAAGAGAGCATTAACTTTTTTTTTTTTTTTTGAGACTAGGTCTTGCTATTTTTGCCCATGGAACCACAGGCTCTTGTTGCCCAGGGTACCACAGACTCAAGCAATCCCCAGCCTCAGCTTCCCAGGTAGCTGGGATTACAGGCATGTGTCACCACACCCAGCTATTTTTTTGGAACTAGGTCTCGCTACAGGCCCCAGCAGGACTCGAACCACGATCCCTCGCCCCGGTCGCTTCATAGGCTGAAGCTTACAGGCATGAGCCACCGTGCCCGGCAATGGCACTAACTCTTAATCATGCTTAGGCAAGGTATGTGAGATCTCAGAAGAAGAAAAAGCACCAGGCCGAAGCAGATAGGGAATAATGCAGGTCAAAGTTGGTGCAAAACTTCTGATTTCACTCATTCCCCAAGAAGATGCCCAGTCTAGATCCCCCAGTTCTGATTGTGTCTGACTTCCCAGAACTTATTTTTCAGCAGTTTATAGTGCAGCTCCATTAAGAGAGATCTAGAAAGCATCATAGTGACAAGCAGAATCCAGTGGGACCTAAGTTGTCTGTTCCCCGCTATGACTCAATTCCTCTATTGAGACTGCACCATTGGAATGTTATGACATTGGATGTTATGACATCCAGTTCCAAAATTCCCATTGGCTCTCAGTTTGCAGTTTGAAGTTATTCAGGCCACACCCACATGATTCTATTCATTGACTTGAGCTGCAATATTTATGGATGATGTCCTTGCAGTTTACTCTGAGTGAGAATCAGTCTGCAATGGAGCCTTCAGGAAAGTTCCTCATGTTACCTGGATTTATTGTGACCATAGTTAAGTTATCCAGAAGTATGCTGTTAGCCTGCACTATGGATCTTAATAATGTTTTACTTGGAAATAAAAACTTTCAGAAATTCCATGTGAAACTAATAGAAAATTTGAAAGTTTGATTAAAGTTTGTTTAGAGGTTAGTATAGCCTTCTTAAAGAAAGGATGTGAAATCATCTTATCTTGCCAGCTGCACTGCTTGACTCTCAATGGACTAAGGCAGGCTTAGTCCATTGAGCAGCTGAGGTTTCTGGCTTCTGATCAAGACTGCCTTGAGGAAGATGGGGAGCTCTAAATACTGCCCTTTGTATCACCAAGTATCACTAGTCATGATGATGTCAAGTTGGTTCTTGTATGGATTTGACTGTTTTCCAAAATTTTCTGAAAATTTTCTATTTGATTGGGCTTTGCAAATAGTGACTTGGCTTCCAGATCCTCTTTGTAATATGTGCTTTTGGAGTAGATCAACTTTGAAATGGAAAGACAGAGCTCTTGACTTGCACTTTATTTTTCTCTCTTGGCTGGAGAATCTCTGCTTATTGGAGGCATCACCAAGTACCACACAGCACAGGTCATACAGTTGTAATTCTCAGATTTCCAGTCAGTACCTAAAAAAGGTACATGACATTTTAGAATCTGATATCCCATGATTTTCATTTAATTATGATCTTATACTGATACAACATATACATTTTCACATGTTATTTCTAAAAGCAGTTTATTTTAGCTTATAGAAAACATGGAAAAATATTGAAGTGAAAAGAAAAGCTATACCATAGCGCCAGGTTAATTTTGGTCTATTTCCTTTAAATCATGTAATAGCTAATCATTTCCTATTAACAAATATTCATTGATCAGTTACTCTGTATAAGGCACGAGGAATCAAAAGTTTCTCTTAGAGATCAATTGACTTTTTAAAGGAACCCTCATTAAGTCCAAATGGATTTTTTAAAGTGTTAAGAAATAAGTATCATTTTTACCTATTAACTGAAAGCATCTTTTCTTCAGTGGATAAGTTGTATGATTGCATGAGTATCATATTTTGAAATGATGGTGAGGATTTAAAACTTAAAAGCAAAATAAGTTATTATAAGGTAATGGATCTTTGCACTGTGTGTGGTGCAATGCTGGTAGATGCAGTGGGTTGATACACCTCTGAAGAAGTATGAACCTGTACCCCAAAAACAGTGTTGTAAACCAACCTTACCCCAATAAAAAATACATATAAAATAAATTTAAAGAGCTCTATAAAAAACAAGAAAGGTCATTAAAATATTTGAAGATATGAGCAGCATCAGTTTGGAGAAATCACTTGACTGTAATACCACTGAAATTAAAAAAAAAAGTCTCAACTTTAGAGCTCTTTGATTTTGGCACAGGTGTTGGGAGTGATGTAAGAAGTCAATGGCAGAGAAAATATTCCTTTCTACCTTGAATCTGTAAAATACTTGAGAAAATATAGGAAGGCAAATACAGAAAATGAGGACTCCTTAATGGCATTGTTGTTTTTGATACCCTGGGGTTTGGAATGTGGATAGGAAACAAAGAACATAGGAACCCTAGGCAGACATTTTTCTTCTTTTAACTCCTCCCCATTACCGAGTATTTAAGACAAATAATTAATATTAAACAGTCAGGTTTTACTCTGTAATTGCGCACATCATTATCCAAAGCGCATGCCGTGTTCATGAGATAAATGGAGTAGGCTTGCTGTCAAGAAATCTACTTGCAGGACAAAGCAGTGACCACTCCAATCGCACTGGGTGACCAGGGAGAAGTGAGCGCACACCCAGACCCCTCTTCTGTGCACCGGCATATCTCATCAGTGCACACCCAACCCTTGGGGATGCTCCCATTGCACCACACCATGTGGGGCATCCTGGAAGAAGTGAGCATAGATCTAGGCCCTCTTCCACATACCACACCACTGGACAACCACCCCCACCAAACCAGCTAGCAGCCCTTCCTCCCAGTACTGAGCTCCACCCCTAAAACATTAACACCCTACCTTAGAGCTGTAATCTTGAGATACTGTAGCATAGGCCCAGATAAGAGCACCCAAAGAAGAAGTCTCAGGGAACTACACCTCTATTCCTGACCAACAACCACTACAGCCCATGATCTTGGCTAATACTCCTGCAACCCAGCAATACCACCAAGAAATAGTTTCCACTGGCACCAGTGGCGCTAGTACATCAAGGGCGAGCAAATATGAAAGCAAAATATGGGATAAAGGAAAATCACAAATGACCAAACCAATGACCCTGAGACCAACCCACCACAGAAAGTAAGTCAACTGAAACCAACAACACAGGTGCAGAAAAATATTGTGACCTGACAGAAAAAGAATTCAGAGCCATCATAATCAGGAAAGTGAAAGATTTAACAATGAAGTGAGTAACATAAGCAATGAATTAAGAAATGAGGATGGATCCTTGAAAAATACATTGATAGACGCTAACAGACAGTAGGGGAACTAAAGAGCTCAGGGAAAAGCCAAGAACAAAGAATAGAAGAAATGGAAGAAAGAGTTAGCATTCTAGAAGATTCAGACCTAAACAGGGGGGCGGGGGTGGGGGGGAACCAGAAAAAGAAAGAAATATGCAAAGGAAAAAAAAACTGAAGCTGCACTCAGGGAAATATCTGACGACTTGAGAAAAACCAACATCAGAATAATAGGCATCCCTGAAAGAGAAGAGAAACACAAAGGAACTCAGAATATATTCGCAGCATGGAACTGGAACAATAACAGACACACAGACCAATGGAACAGAATCAAAGGCCCAGAAATAAGGCACACATATACAGTCAAGTGATTATTAACAAAGGGGCAAAAAACATAAATGGGAACTAGGATAGCCTCTTCAATAAATGGTGCTGGGAAAACTGGACCACAACATGCAAAAAAATGAACCAAAACAAGTCCCTCACACCATGTACAAAAACCAACTCGAAATGGATAAATGACTTGGATCTAAAACCTGAAACCATAAAATACATAGAGAAAAATTTGAGTAAAACATTTCAAGAATTACACTTCAGAAACCCCTTTCAGGACACAAGATGGTTTAAAAAAACAAAAAAAGAAAAAAGAAAAAAATGAAGGAAAAAAACAGCTGGACTACATCAAACTAAAAAGCTTCTATACAGCAAAAGGGACAATAACCAAAACAAAAAGAAACTCAACGGAATGGGGGACAATTTTTTGCCCTCTATACAAGTGATAAGGGTATGGTAACAAAGACTCACAAAGAACTCACACAACTTAACAAAAACAAAGCCAAAAGCCCAGTCAAAAATGGGATGAAGAGTTAAAAAGACACTTCATGAAAGAATGCAGATGGCCAATAGACATATGAAAAAATGCTCAACATCACTAATAATTAGGGAAATGCAAATCAAAACCACAATGAGGTACCATCTTACAAGAATGGGACGTATCAAAAAAATGGGTAACAACAAGTGCTGGCATGGATGGAGAGAAAGGGACACTTTTACACTGCTGGTGGGAATGCAGACTGGTCCAGCTACTATGGAAAGCTGTGTGGAGGACCTTAAACTATTGAAAATGGAACTACCATTTGAGCCAGCGATCCCACTGCTAGGAATCTACCCAAAGAATACAAAAACTCTAGTAATTCAAAAGGACACCTGTACTTGAGTGTTTATTCCACTATTTACAATAGCCAGGATATGGAAATAACCCAAATGCCCCAGAATAGATGACTGGATCAGAAAGTTTTGGTATAAGTACACAGTGGAATATTATTCATCATTCAAAAAAGACAAACGTGTGTCATTCATTCATGGCAACATGGATGGAGCTAGAAGGAATCATGGTAGCAGAAATAAGCCAGAAAGAAAAGGAGAAATACAGGGTTGTCTCACTGTATGGGGATATAGGGAAAACAAATAGACAGGAAAAATTTAAAACTGTCAGCAGAACTGAAGCATAGAGCAAGAGAGGGGGAGGGGGAATATCAGGGGTGGCATGGGCACGAAAGATGAAGATGATGGTTCTTGGATGATGAAGAGAACCCTGGGGAAGACAACAATGTAAAATAAATAAATATATATATACACAAATATATATATTTGTATATATAAATATATATTTGTTTGTACACATACACACACTCAAATATATTTTTTAAAAAAAGTCTACTTGCCTGTGAAGAACTGGGTGCAGGGTTGTGAGAAAGGATGTGCGAGAGAGATTGACACAGTTAAAGGCTGGGTTATCAAAAGCATGGCTGGTAGCAACTTTAAGGTAAATTACTAGACCTTTTATAGGGTTTAGGCAAGGGGGGGAAAGGTGGGTAAGAGAATGTTTTACGACTAATTAAGGAAGGCTAATAGCTAAGGTAATAAAACATTAGTTTTTGTGAGATAATGGCGGGTAGGGGGTTTACCCATACATTGTTTGTAACTTTTAGGGAATGTTTTTTAAGGTAAATATTGGGGGGAATGGAGAAGCTGCTCTTTGCTCTCTGGACCTTTGTTATGTTAGTTCTGTCTTTAGTGTTTGAAGCCAGATAAGATAATAAAATGAAGTTTTGTTTTTTTTTTTATAGTCATGAATCTTTTCTGGTGCCTTAATTGCCTCTGGCAAACTAGGAACAAAATCTAACACTAAATTCCTCTAAAGATGTGATGGTGCAGCTGCCCCTCCAAAAATGTTTACCTAAAAAAATCCTCCTTAACAAAAATAGCAACCCCCTGTAAGCTGTACCCCTGCTCCCAATTACCTCTCACAAATTGATGTTAACCAATTTAATGGTACCCTCACCTTTTACCTTCCTGTAAAATTCACCCAACCCCTGCCCTGTCTCTATATATACCTCTTTTGTTAATAAATTGTCATTTAGTTCATTACTTCCAAATCAGCCCTTAGCCTCTGTAGCTAAGTCATCTCTCTCGTAGTCTCTTTCTTGTACCTTGTGCTCAGCCGCCAACACTTGCCCTGTTTGAATTCACTTGCCCAAATGTTTCTGCTCTCAGGATGAACACTTTGCATGCATCACTGCTAATGCCATTTCCTGGGTGGCTCCGAGAGTCAACACTGGACAGGTAGACTCCTTTGCCCAGCACAGTCCAAACTAGATCTCAATCCCTAATAAATGGTTGCAGGCAGGCGAGATCTGCAGAGCAAACAGATACCTAAGTTGGTCTAGGGCAACTCCCTTCTCTCAACCAATGACTGCTATGCCTGGAAGAGTTCACTGGGGAATTTACTAATAACCCAAGAGTGGGGACCCAAGATTACTTTTGTGAGGGAGGGAGGGAGATGGGAGAGAGGGGGAGAGGGAGAGGGAGAGAGAGGGACAGAGAGGGACAGAGGGAGAGAGAGGTGCAGAGAACAGACCCTTTAGTCTTTGGGACTAACTGCAGTATCAAGTGTTAAGCTGCAGATCCTATGTGACTCCCTTCAGAGCTTCATGGAGATGAGCCACTGCTCCTATCTTCACTTTGGATATCCTCCCTTTGGTCCTCATTTCTCTCTGGCTTCTGTAGCCACTATGAGCACAATAAGGTGACTTGGTAAAAACCTAAAACCCCAGATTACTTCTGTGGCCATGATTGAACTGCTTCTGAAGGCTTAGCTCTATTGCCTGGAACTATTATGAGGACCAAGTCAAACTTTGGGCAATTAAAGCTATAAAGTACCAGAGAAAAAGGGTTCTTTCATATGTTTAGGTAGCTGGCAAGGGGATTGGTGAACAGGCCTCTTAGTTCATGACTTGTCTCTGAGTCTCTGATTACAGTCACCCCTCACCTTGTTGATGCATGTACTCCTTCTAACATCATAGTTTGCACTCAACTGAGATCTCTGGACTCCTTTCCCTAGCTGGGTCCATAGAGCAGCAGAAGAGTAGTTCCCCTAACCTCAGTTACGGTTTTTCTGTAACAACTTCCTCGGTAAGCATTGCCTGAGTAAATGGTATAGTGTGTGAGCCATGGCTATCTTTGACAACGTCCAAAGGTGTTTAAAATTATCAGATAAATTGTAAAACTCCTAAAGAGAAGTGAGTATAGTCAGTTTCCTGGAGAAAGCAGTGCCAATCTCAAGATGCTTGGGGGAGGAGATGAACTGGTAGAAAATGATTGAATGCAACAAGGAAGAAAAAAGGTATGAAGAGATTAGAGAGATGCAGAGTGTATTGTGCTGACAAATTTTAACCTGCCCAGTGTTAAATCCAGGGCACCAAGTCCAGAAGGCTCAGCAGCAGGATTGTAATGCCTATGGCAGGGAGCAGCTCTTGGTTTTAGAGAAGACATTTATCTCTCTCTCTAGGAACCACTGGGCCTGTGGAGATGAGGACAATTAATGTGATTTAATCTGAAACATCGTGTTTGTACAAGTTAGGGAGCTTTAATTCTGTGTTTCAATAATATATCTTCCTGTATTTCTATTTCTTAATAGAATACCATTTGTCAAATCTAATAGGGTCCTCCAGTAAGTACCCTTTCTTTGAAGGACTTTATTTCTTCAAGTGATTTAAAAACCTGAGATATAGAAATAAAAATATTCACTGGTACATTATATTAGTCAAAACTTAAAAACAATATAAATGCTTATCAGTTCAGGGCCTATTATGTAAATGTTGGTCCCTCTATAAAATAGGATATCATGTGATTTTAAAAATAATGTGGAAGAATGTGTATATTGGTAGAAAAAAATATAAGATCAGGTTGTACAACTGTACTAAAGTATGAGCCCATCTTTAGAAATCATAAAGATATATGACTACATAAATTTAGAAGATTTTTAAGGAATAGACAGCAAACTATTAGTAGTTAATTCCTTTAATGGTGAAAGTTATAATATGGGAACATTTTATTTTCTGCATGACTATTGATATGCAGATTTGGATGTTTTTATAGTAAGCATCATTCCTCCACCCTGATACCTTCTTAGAATTCAGATTTATTTAACATTAAGTACCAATAGGCAATAGGAAAAAAATTAATAAAGACTATATACTATAATTTTCATAATCCAGTTCATTGCACCTCAGATGGAGCCAAGGAATTTTTTAAAATCTGGGGGAAAAAAAGCCAACAGATTTCAAAGTAACTAAAATAGCCAAACCATGTTACTCACCAGCCTATGTTTAAGGATTTGAACTACTGATACATGCAACAGCAACCTGAATGGATCTCAGAGATGTGTTGCAAGAAGCTAGTCATAAAAGCTCATCCACAGTATGAGTCCACTTATTTGACATTCTCAAAATGACAGAACTACAGGGATGGAGAGGAGACAGGTGGTTATCAGGGCTTGGGTAAAGGGATAGCAGAATGGATGTTTCATTGTTTATGAATTTTTCCATATCTTGAGTGTGGTGGTGGTGTTGAATATGTGGTTTATGTGCTGAAATTCACAGAATTATACATAGAAAAGTTCATTTTATGCATGTCAACTTAAAAAAAAATAAACGGAAAATTTTGTACCTGATCCCACTTAAGAATATAACTGTGATCTAGTTTGATACCAGGAATCTGTTTATTCTTTAGGTTTTGCTTCTCTTGTTCTCCTTTTTTTTGTTATGAAAAGAAAACCTCATCCTTCCATCTGCCAGGACATCAGTCCTCCACCCTAGAGCACTGAAGTATTGTCCTGTTTCTATTTAAGCAGATCCTCTGTCAGAAAGCTCAGGACTTTTCAGGCTTCACACTAGATCTATGGATACACCTGCTATGGAACTTTATCCAGTAACTCTCACCATGGAATTTAATTTCACTCATACCACATTAAACAAGTCCAACCCCACTTCTGTGACTCCACACCAAAAGCATCTCTATGTTACAGTCCTAGCTCTACTCTCAACATCCCCACCCTTTGAAACTGTTTCTTGGCTCATCCTGCTAATTCGTGGTTTCCAGACCCTCTAACTTTTTTGTCTGCTGTTTTGTTTTGTCAGCATCCCTCTGAAAATTCTCTGGCCAGAAGCGTGAACTTCCCTGTCTGTAGTCTGAAAGTAGAAAATAGGCCATCCTTCTCTTGCTGATTCCACCCTGTTGTTTGGTTGATGGCACTGTGGTCATCACACTGCCAGCTAGAGCGGCTACATTGCTATGTGGGCAAACACTGTTTTTTCACACGTGGTGCTGCGAATACTCTGCTCCCCTGTCATATTCAGCAGGAGTAGGTGTTTTGTTTTTTACTGCTGAATTCCACATGTACTCTGTTCACTTTGATGTTTCTACGGCTGATTATCCCAGATGAACCATCCATTTTCGTCCTGCAATGTTCTGATATCTAGCACATTTGCCCTTCTGCCCAGCCTCAGCCCTGCCAAGTCTTCATGTCCACCCCTAGTATAATCCCTCTAAAAGTTCTGAAGAAAGGAAATGTCTAAGCTTCATCTCTGCCCCATCACCTCTGATGCACTGGAATAGCCTCCTCCACGAGAAAAGAAACACCAGCCTGCCTTAAGGTTTCCTAGGTCTGTGGTCTTTTCTGGAAAGGTTCCTCTTGTGTGCTGACTGTTGTCACTGTTTATATGTGACTGTTAATTGTATGTCTTGATGCTAGTTTAGGTTGCTGGGGCAGGATGGCGCCGCATAAGTACAACTTGTCATCCTAATTAGCATGACTGCATACTTAAGCAGGTTTAAAACCTTGAGGCCTCCTCTGGCACTTCATAGGTGTGTAGTTATTAGGAAATTACTGCACATCTGGATGTCTTATTTCCATAATTGCTGCACTTGAAAGGTGACTACTGGCCTGTCCTAGAATGAAAGGGTGTTAATTATGTTAATAATCAGTAATTGTGAGGCAGATTCTCTTAGTGGGTCCTGGAGGGGTGTGGGTTCTGGAGGCTACAGAGAAGGCTGGTGGCAAATGGACACAAAAGAAAGTGGAGATGATAGAGAAAAGTGAGAAAATATCTAAAGGGAAGGTACATTATAATTGGTCATTGAGACAATTTGTTGGCATGATTGAAAAAACCACTGATAGAGTGAAGTAAGTTAAATAGGCCAGGGACTTGGTATAATTTGCTCTCACAAAGTGCCATATGGACTTTGTTCAGTGAGACACCGCTTTCCCACAGATTGCTCAAGATGTGAGGCTAAATGGAGAGGGTGCGAGGTTATCCTTTTTCTTTCCCTTCCAGAAAGTAGATGTTTATTTCCAGATCTTTCCTCATTTTGACAATAGCAGAATGAATGTCCCCAAAGCAGTAATTCTGTGCCAGTCTGCCTTATCCAAAGCTTGGTAACACCAGGGGAGAGAGCCTAACATATAAATACAATGTCACCAACCTGTCTTATATCTATATTCCTAAGCTAGTCAATCAAAAGACTGTGTTCCATTCAAAGTCCTTCACAAAACACTTGCCACCATGTTGGAAAGGCCATGCTCTTGGGTTTGTGGGCCCTCTGATTGTTAGTCTGGCTAATGGGGCTTGATTTCACTGTGTCCCTCCCAAAGCTTCACACACTGTTGGAGAGGATCACTGTCCAATGACCTTGAAATGGTTAAACTCTAAATCCTCCCCAGACAGGATAGAGTGACATAGGGAGAGGGAAAAGAAAATTTCACTAAAAGTAGTTTTAAACTTACATAAAGTAGACTTTACACACAACCACCAAAACATACATTTCATGTGAGCTTTTTCTTTTATTCCCTAATTCCCAAACTAACACCCTACCAACCTCAAGCTTTTTTGCTTGAAATCTGTCATTGACCTAATATTTCTCTTTTTATTTTATTATGTGTGTATTCTTGTCCATATACAAGCATGTGAATGTAACTTTTAAAATTTAAGGTTAATACATTTCCCAACAATGTAGGGAATCTGGTTGAAGAGGAGAATTGGGAATTGTAGCAGGCAGGCCTTTCAATCACAGATTCTAAATTGCACTTCGGCTAATAATGAAATTCTTGCAGGAATTAGCTACGAACGTGTATTCAAGAATCAAATTTGAAGAGTTGTCCATATTGATTTGTGAGGTATAATGGTACTTCTCGTGATCAGAATGCTGTGAATTTGCTGCCTGCGGAGAGAATGAGAGCAGAGCCGTTGGTTCTTGGGGAGCCCAAGCTGTGCTGAAACAAATTGTTCTCACTGGTGGGGAGTCCAGAGGCCAGTCGTGATATACGGTGGTTTTTTTACAGTGGTATGATAAAGGTCTGGTTTATCTCATTACACACACACATATATAATATGCTTTTTTAAAATATATAGTTGCATTTCCATAGATATGTAAATATATAGAAATGTATGTACACAAAGATAGATATATACATATGCACATGTATATACATTAATTATGCATATACAGTATATAGTTGATGTGAAAAATGAAATCCACTGTTTCATTAAAAACACCTTCAGTGCCAGGAGCTTGGCTCCTTACATTCAACTTCAGTAGCTCTAAAACCAAGACAGGCTTTTCAACCAAGACAGTAGTAAATTTTATAATTTACTGATGAATAAGTATTTGCATTGAAAGTACCTGCTTTGCATAATATAAAATCTGATGTCTTTTTTATATTTAATTAGAATTTAACTCTTCTGAGAAACCAATGAATAATTTAAATACAAATATGTTTGGAAAAGCTGTTTCTGTCTCTAAACCACCTTAATTCTTCACACTCCCCAGGACACCCACACCTCCCAAGCTGCTTTCAAATGTCTTCATTTTTCTGAGTGACCGAAGCGATTTTGTCACATTATGAAAAGAGTGGTTTACCATGGAGTTTCTTGGGAGGGGATTGCGTTCCTCCCCTCTCCTAGTGACAGGGTTGGGGGGACCGTGTCACACTGTGCTCCAGTGAAAAGCACATCATTTAAACTATCAGGAAATTGTGGGTTACGCTGTGAAAAAATGAGAAACATTCTTCCCTCCGCAACAAGTCCTACTGGTACTTCCCTTTCCCTGCTGGTGAGATGAGCTCATTTGGCTGGGTAATTACCTCCTTTGGAAAGATAATCATTTGTTTTTACTCTTGTGGTGCTAATGTTTTCCAACCTAATGTTGTAGTGCAATACTTCCTCCACTCAAGAGTAAAAACGTGCATCATTTGTCACGAATGCTGTTTGGAAAACAAGAAAACCAAAGGTGAGAAAGGAAAATGCCCTTATAGTTACCCTCTGAAACTAGTGAGAAAAATGTTAGCAAGTAGAATTTCCAAAAAGAGGGTGCCCTTCATCACAAACCGTTGCTTCTGCTTATATTGATCCCCATTGTTCTTTACACTTGTCCCAATCCATGCACCCTTCAAACCCCACTGTTCCCTGGTTCTCTCAGTAGCTACATCAGCGCCTCCTCAGTCAGCTGTGCAGGGGAGGTTGTTCCACTGCTGGGTATTTAATCATCCAAACCGCATGGTAGGATGGTCTCAGGGTCTTGTTTTCTCTAATGCTTGAGCTCTTTTTAAACTCTTCACATCTTCTCTCCCTGCCAAATTAAAGCAGATATCCTATCCCATGGGCCTTGCAGGGCTCTGGACACAGAAAGAATCTCATAGATGAAGCAGTGTTCCACAGTTCCCCCTCACCCAACTTAGCTTTCACGTTCTGTGGAGAACTGAGTCATGACAGTTCACTGGTGGGTGGCAAGTGACATCAACTAAGTGTTGCCTCCCTGGGAACCAGGCCTCCCGCTTCTTGGTGTTCCTAGCACAGACAGGCAACCTAGAGTCTCAGAACCTGCTCGCTGAATTGAAAGAAAGAGAAGGGGCTGCCTTCTTGATGCTTAGGCCACTGCTGAAGTAGCTACAACCTCAGAACCCTGCTCCTAGCTTACTTTAGGCATTTAGCTACGCTCAGCCTATGGGGACAGTCACTGCGTCCTAGAAGCAAATGACTGAAATGCTGCTGGGTCAAGGTCACCAGGTGCAGGCTTTGCATTTCCTCACTTAAGAAATTGGGGAAGAAACTAGCCTACACTGCCCCAGGAAAGGGGAAAACATTCTGAATCATTTTTTTTCCTGTTTCCCCCCCCCCCCTTAATCTGCAAGTCTCCCTTGACTTTGTAAAAATGTAATGTAGCCCCCTTCGCTGTATCTCCCCTTTGTACCACTTGCAGGTGCTCCCAGATCTGAGAATATCTGTGGATGGACACGCACCTCAAAGTCATAGGTGTCTTGCAACCAGCCCTGCCCCATGAGCAGTAGGCAAAGCCACATGCCAGCTCCTGGCAAGCTGAAGAAATCTCTTTCTCTGTACAGCAGTGCTGAGACCACTGGAGAGACGTAATCATTGCTGTAGATCCCAGTTAACGGAAAAGTGTTCATTTCTTTGTCTTCTGACTGAATCTAGGTTGTCTCCCTGCATAGCTGTGCCATGCCCACTGTTTGTTGTTGCTGCTGCTATCACTAAGCGTCAGGGTTTAATTTTTATTTTTCTTTTCTGTCTAATTCCATGCGCACACGTGTATGTTCAGGTTATATCATGATATCATACTATTTGGTCTTTAGGGGAGAAAAAACAACAACCTGACACTGTACTTTAAACTTCATTCATATTCTTCCATGTCCGGGTAGTTCTTTGCATCTAGACTGTTGATCCAGAAATCGACTGGCCAGGTCTAGGGCACGGGCATAGTTTGTATCAGTAACCCTGTCAGACTGCCTGACAGGGTGACTGTGTCAAGTTAGACTCCCGATAGTGGTTTCTAAGGGTTCCTGGTCTTCTGTGAGATCTTGACAACAGTTGGTATTACCCACATTTCCGTTTGTTTGGCATTTATAGCTGCTGTAATATAGTATCTCATGGTAAATTTGATTTCTGATTCTCTGCAATTAAGCATTTATGTGAATGTTCTATTTATACCCTTTGCCCATTCTTCTTTGGCATCCCTAGCCTTTATCAGTTGATTTGTGAATTCTGATAGAAATTTTGATGTGACTAGACTTAAAGGTGGCAAATAGTATTTCCATATCTGCTATATTTGTTAACTTTGCCTATGATGTCCTTCAGTATTAGACAAACACTTACTGGGTCTTGGTGTGTGTTTGTTTTTTGTTTGTTTTTTCCCAGAGCCTTGCTTGAGAAGTCCTTAACCCCTAGTTATAACTATAACCTCCTACAGTGTGTACTTTTCACCTTAGTTTTTGAATGCCAACCTATAATTCGTTGGCACACATTTCTGGTTTTTAATTTGAGTGAAGAAAAATTCTTAACTATAATCTTAGGGTGTTTACAGCATTGGAAGCAGTACATGCTGAGCATTGGATGACTTGGACAGAAGCAAGCATCTATCATTTCTCATACTACTAGTGGTTCCCAAACATTAGAGTTCAAGGGAATCACCTGGGAGCTTTGTAGAAATGAAGATTCTTGGCCCCTACTGAAGAGGCTAGCCTGAGCTTGGGGCAGGGACCAGGGGGACGGGTGAGGGGGATGTGATGTCTGCTTTCTAGTCAGTTCTAGGTGATTCTGATACATATGGGCATCTTGTACTTCCAAAGATACAACGTTACAGTGGGTCTATAATTGGCAGGGTATGTTGCTTTGCAGGTACATCCATGAGTGTCCAGGAATTTTGAACAAAGGAAATATATTGTCATATTAATCCAGCCTCTGATGCTGCAGTCACTGGAATGGGCTTGCCACTTGTGTAGGGAAGCAAGATTTGGAATGCAAGAGTTGTTGACTATTTTATACCCCTAACTCCGTGCACATAAATTCAGTTTCCAACCAACCCAAGAGTAAAAGATTTTTCAGAGGATGAGCCATCCTAATTAGCACCTCTCCTCTTCTTTTAAAGGAGCCCCCTGAAGTAATAATGGAAATGTGAGATCTTGGGAGGAAGCACCTTCCCAGGGTCAAGCTTGCTGCTTTATAAAAGGAAAATGTAAAAGCCAGAAAGACCTGGCAATTAAGAGCTATGGACAGATTCCAGGCTTTAAAAACAAAAATGATAGCAAGATATAATTGCATTAAATTACTGAATCTTAGAACTTGTTCCATCACAGCCTAGATGGCTTTTTGAAAGCATCGAGTCTCTCAGGATCAATTCAGGGAGAGTTCAAAATTGAGGGGCATCATTGTCTAGGATAGTGCAGGCAGAACTGGTTCTCAGTAGCCAACCTGGGTTTTGGGATTCAGTAAGGTTAGTGTATGGTTCTCGCAGCCCTGCAAAATCTGGAAGAATTTTTGGAGGCTCCTGGGAACCCAGCTATTACTCTCATTATTGGAAAATATGTTGTGATCTGAACAGTTGACTTGTATTATCACACTCATCATTATTGTCGGGGTAATGGTGTAATAACAGTGATACCCTCTGGAGTCACGTGGCAGTCTGCTCAGGACTTTCCCCTGGGTTATTATCTCATACTAATAATGGCTGCCTTTTGTCAAGTGCCCACTTTACACACATTGCTCTTCATTCTCCCAAGAAATTTGTGCTTACCTAGTAGGGAAAGCAGAGATTCAGCATTGCCAGGAGAATTCTCATTAGGTCATGTAACTGGTAAGTTCCAGTTAGCATCAGAATCTCAAGCAGCAGATTCTCCAATCAAGAGCAGTCTATTTAGTAATTGAAAGAAAACATGGGTTCATTTCTATTTAAATATTTAAACATTTCAAATATAGCACATCCATATTATAGACTAATTATTATAGACATATTATGAGAACTTTGTTCTCTATATACCTGGAAAAAACCCTGTGGGATCAGTAAATAAAAGCTTCGGTTCTTCATTTATGAATTCAGTTACTCCAACTCCTTCACTTCTTACCTCAGTGACTTGGAGAGAGTTAAGTTAACCTCTCAGACTTTAGTTTCCAGATCTATTAATTGGACATAACTGCATCATGTAGCTCTTAGGAGACTTAGTAGGACAGAAAACACATGAAGTATTCAGAAAAGTAGCAACCATATGATAAACTGTTATCTAAAAATGAATATGACTTGGTATTGTCTTAGTAGTTGGAGGTGAATTTGCTTTAACCATGTACCGGAGTGTGTCTGATGAAGCAATACCTGCAGAGATTCATCTTGTTTGCCTAGATTTTTGAGAGAGTCGCATTTTTTTTGAGAGTTTCAGCCATTGGATTTGAACTCACAAACTGACAGCACTTAGACATTTTGCTCCTTCTTCATGAGGTATAATAATTGAGCACATGACATGAAAAATGCTTTTAAATCTTTTGAGCTGTTGAGATCTCAGAAATGAAATGTTAAAATAGCTATTGTGATGGAAACTATCTAGCTTGGAATGTAAATTGCAGTCACGAGCACTCCCTACCCACATTATACATGAGAGAAACACAACCTGCATGGTCATTCCAAGGCCTCAGTCTCCACACACCCACTACAGTAGCTCTGGGGTTATCTTATATTAGCTTTAATATTGCTTTGGAATTAAAATAGGGGCTCTGTTTTAAAAAGAGTGCAAGAAGTATCTAAACTCATTTTCATAGATGAGTTGCAGTTAAGCATATCGTTTCAGACACCCTCCTTTATTGCTCAGATTCCACCAGAATGTCATTAGTGGTGCTGACACCTTTGCAATTCTTCTTCAAACAGAATTGACATATATATATATTAGAAATACATTCTCCAAACAGATCTGTCATCTTTTACCAGTTATGGGGGTGTCATTGATTAAGACACTTTCTTTCCAGATGCTGCCTATTTTTTTTTTTTTTTTTTTTTTGTAAACCATGTTGGAAGGCAGCTATGCTCACCACTATACCACCAACGCTGTAAACCATGTTGGATGCACATTTTGATCCACAGTGTCTCATTTTTCTGGATTTGCTCTGACCATGCAGAATAGACTGCTGATTGCTATTGTCACTCTGGAATGACTCAGGTAGTTGGCTGACCCTGTTCATCAGGATTCCCTCAGGGCTTCCCTGAGCTCAGGATCTGTCTTCCTACCAGCTTTCTGAATGGCACTCTAGCTGTTTAGAAGAGTCTCATTAAACTGTTTTTGGTTGGTGGTAGCTGTAACTCAAAACACAAATATTTGTGGGCACTTCTTCCTTATCTCTATTTTGCCTCTCAGTAGTACATATACTGAAAAAATCTAAACTTTTGAAGTGAAAATACAGATATATCTCTATTTACTGAATTCAAAACCAAACACAATTTTTTAAAAACATGCAACCATTTAAAAAATTTTTTTAAATTCATAAAGTGCCTTTGTTTTACATCTTTGTTAATATTTTAACAATATAGGACCTCTTCCCTTAGACATCATCACTGTAGTTCTCTCACCATCAGAGCACCCATAGTCATCCACCAGAGTCCATTGTGTTCTTTCCCCAACCCCTTATCTCTTCACTGCTCCCCACCTTTTTTCCCTCCCCAGACATCTGACCATGTCTCAGATCTATGGCCAGTTTCCAAGGATTGGTTTTAAAATTTGTTTGATCCTTTGTTTGGTTTTTCTATTTTCCATGTGTAAGTGATACCATCCAGTGTGCTTCTTCACTTCGTATAAACTCTTCCAGTTCCATCTATGTTGCTGGGAATGAATGAGTTTATCTTTTTGAATGGTGAGTAGTATTCCAATGTGTATATATACTACATCTTGATTCACTTACCTGTTTCTCAGCATGTAAGTTCTTTCCGTATTTTGGCTATTACAAATAGTGCTGCAATATACATAGGAATGTAGGTTTCCTTTCAAAGTAATTTTTTTTTTTTGTATTTGGTTAGATTCTTAGGAGTGGACTGATGGTTATAAGGTAGATTCATTTTCATTCTTTTGAGGAGCATTCACAATGCTTTCCATGGTCCCTGGACCAGTCAGTCTACATTCCCACTGACAGTGGAAGAGGGTTAGTTTTTCGCCATACCCTCAGTACTTGTTGTTTATGACCTTTTTTATTCTCACAGTGTGAGGTGGCTTCTCGCTATGGTTTTGATTTGCATTTTTCTGATAATTGATGATGGCCATTTTTTCACATGCCTGTTGGCCATGTGGATGACTTCTGAGAAGCGTCTATTTAGCACCTCTGTTCATTTTTTCTTTTGTTTTTGAGTTGTATGAACTCTTTTACTACAACCATTTTTTCAAAAAGTTAACCTAATAGCCCAGGTCAAACCAGCTTGAAATTCTTAGATTATTCAGTTTATCCTAGAAATTGGGATTTTGTTTGTTTTGCTACCCAAATTTAAAAAAAATTTCTCAACTTTATAATAGAAGAAATCCTATCTGTTACCATGTATGTTTTATAACACTGATGAAATGGACAAACCACACCAAGGGACTTTTTTCCTACATTGTTTTTTCACTTATACTTCCCCCTATTAGAATTTTCTCCAGAGGTAAGATAAAGAGTAGAGAGCAACTTATGCCTTGAAACCCACTAATAATTTACCTTAACCCCTCAGACAACAGTGGTGGATATACCCATTTGTTAAAGTATCAATAAAACTGCATTATCAGGAGGTCAAGTGACTAAATTCCTGCAGTATCTGCTCTTGATAGTAAGCAGATATCAAAGGAGAGGAGTTGGGGCAACTTCCCAACCTCTGTACCAGAAAGTAAATCTTTCTTGCTGTAATCATTGGGAGTTACTCCAGGGGGTGGCAGAACCCCCATCTTAGATAGCATTGTGCTACAGGACTAATCAGAACACTTTCTTGACTGTTCTAGTAAGTATCATTATAGGAATTATAACTCTATTCAGCATCAGCTAAATTAAATCCAGTAATTTGTTGTTTGGTGATGAATATTTGATTATGAAGAAAAAACTGTTTCATTATGCTTAGAATGCTTAATGTTTTGGGAATGGACATGGGGTTGGTACTAGCCCATGTCATCTCTTCTTATGTCGTGAAAGTTTAATGGATTTTTTGTGTTAGATTTACCTTGATAATCATCTATTTTACTTAAAAAGGAAAGTAACAGTTTTAAAATTCAAAGATATCAATTAGAATTGCTGAGAAAACTGATGTAAATGCTTGTTTTACATTGAAATAGTCATTCAAGCATAAAAAATTTAAGGAAAGTTTTAATGTTTTCATAAAATGCTTACTATATAATAAGTTTCAAAAAGTGTGTAGAAAAATATGTGGGCAAAGAGCAAAAGACTACAGGGGAGTATTCTAAGAGGTTAATTTGTTCACTTAGTAGAGGTTGGAGTGCCACTTTGTGCAACATGCCACTGTAGGGTTAGTTATTGGTTTCGTTTTATCTGACCCTCCATTCCTCATATAAGTGAAACATTCCAGTATTTCTTTTCTCCTCTGTCTTGCTTCACCTAGCTTAATTCCCTCCAGTTCTATTCTTATTGCAAATGTCAAGAGTTTGTATTTCATTATTTCAATATATAGCATTTCATTAATATATAGTATTTCATTGTGTATATACCACATCTTCCTAATCTGCTCATCTGTTTTTTCTATAACTTGACCATTGTAAATAGTGCTGCAGTAAACACAATGGTGACTACTGGAGGGGAAAGGTAGAGGGCTGGGGGACAGCACAATGGACTATGATGGAAAACTGTGGTTGCCTTGGAGATGGGTGTGGTAGTAGTAGTAGTAACATACACCTGAAGGGTATGATTCTATACCTCTAAATTATATACAGTGTTGGCATACCAATTTTTCGAAAAGCACAGACATATATGCCAACATATGGTAGTAAACCTAGGGAGTTGGCATATACCAGTTGGGAGGAGAAGGGACAACATACCAAATAAAGTGTACAATTTAATGTTTTGTGGGGTTTTTCTTGTACATCCACAAAGTTGTATACCTACCACTATAAACAATTTCACCTTTATATCAACCCCAAAAGAAATCTCGTATCCATTAGCCATCAGATTCCATTATACCCCATCTCTCTTGCCTATGTTACCACAAATGTTTCTGTTTCTCTAGATTTGTCTGTCCTGAATATATCATGTACCTTACAATATGCCTTTTGTGTCTGCCTCCCTTAGTTCTTTCAAGTTCACCCCTGCTTAGCATCACTTCATTCCTTTCCTTACTGAACAATACTCTGTAGGATGAATGTGGAGCATTCTATTTCTTTATCAGTTGATGGTCTTTTGAGTTTTCTTTACCTGTTGAAGAATGCTACTGCTTACATTTATTTGCAAGTTTTATGTAGACTCATGTTTTCCTTTCTCTTGGAGATCAGTAGAATCGGTGGATCATATTGAACCCTATGTTTAATCATTTGAGGAACTCCCAAACGCTTTCTAAAGTGGTTGCATTGTTTTGATATTCCCAGCAGCTTTGTATGAGCATTCTGTTTTCTCTACATCTTCATCATTAACATTCATTAGTGTCTTTTTGGCTAGTTCTGTCCTAGTAAATAAAGTTTTATCTCATCATGGTTTTGAGTTGTGTTATTTTCTTGGTGACTAGTAATACTACTCATTTTTTTCATGTGCTTGTTGGCCATTTTCTTGAAGGAAGTGTTTCTTAAGATACGTGGCCCTTTCTCAGTCAAGATTGTCTGGGGCAGGCATGGTCAGGGAAACTTTTCTAGTAGTGGAAAGCTCAGAAATGGCTGGTCGGGTCAAACTAACTAGAAGAATATTTGGGACCACCAAGTACACTTGTGATAAGAGAAGTTGGCTTGTTCAAGTCTCAGTCATTGAGGTCTGTTTTGCCCACTGTTTTGTGGGCAAAGTAGAGAGTAGTAGATAAGGAAAGAGAGGTGACAATTGCCAGGGCACTGGAGCAAATATTAATTTTGGACAGTTTGGAATTTAATTGTAATGTGAATTACATGTCACAGGGGCATGACATGATTCTGATTTATGGCTTCTGTGGGGAAAAAAGTGTTATGTTGGGTAGGAATTAAGTAGGGTAGTAGGTAGGTACTGCACTAAGTACCATACAGATGATAGATTTCTTTAATAAGTGTACAGATGGAGTTAGAGGAGTTAAGATACAATTCAAGGTAGTACCTATAGGACTAACTCTTGTGTTGTATACAGAAGTAATACACAGTACTACTAGGTTTCACTTATATAATTGGCTAGATAACTACCAATTGGAATGGAAAAATATTTGGCATTTCAATTTCAGGGATTTTTTAAAGTTTATTTTATTTTTTTCAATTTGTAGAGCCTTTTGCCTATGTTTGCAGACTTGATTTTTAAATCAGATTTGGAAAGTTTTCAGCCATCATTTCTTGGAATATTTTTTCAGTTCCTATCTCTCCTTTCCTGGTACTCCTCTGATTTATATATTGATGAAGCACTTAATGGTGTCTCATTTCTCTAAACCTCTGTTTTCCTTCATTCTTCTCTTCCTTCTGTTCTTCATATTGCCTATTCTTATTTCTATTTTTTCAAACGTGCTGATTCTTTTTCTTGACCCATTCACATATACTGCTGAGCATCTTTCCATTTAATACACTTTCCAGCACCATAATTTCATTTTTTAAAAATTTCTCTATCAGTATTTTCTTTTTGATGAGGTAGTGCCTTACTTTCCTTCTTTAAATACAGTTTCCAGAAGATTTTTTGCATACTTTAAATGCTGCTTAGAAATTTATGTATTAAATTCAGCATCTGGATCCTGTCTGTGTCCATTTCAGTTGTCAGTTGGGTCATGTTTTTTCTCTCCTATTGCTTATTCATAATTTTTGTTGGAAACTGGACATTTTAAAAAATAATTCTGGTTACTAGTCCCCTTTCTCCAGAGGTTGTTACTATCATTTGTGAGGTTATTTCTCCCATGCATGACATGAAACATCTGATCTAGCTGTAAACCTTGAACATCTGCATAGTCACTGGGGACAATGACAGTTTTAGCGGATTTCCTTTCTCTTTCCTTGATCTCTTCATTAAACTGTCTTCCTCTTTGGTATCACATCCACCTATGAGAGTCTTCTAATACTGACCAATGAGTGCTGTGTTTGTTTTCAAGTATACCCTAGGGCAAAAGTTTCTCCACAATCAAGAGTCAATTAAAATTGCTCCTTTGTGGGGGTGGAGATTTTTTGGAGACTAGTCTTCTAAGTTTATTATGATCCTAGGTAGGCTCTGAGTTACCTTTTTCCATGGTTATCTCTGGTAAAGTAGCTGACATGCTTCTTGCTTGTTGCTTGTAGCTTGTTACTTTGATATAATGACTAGTCTTCCCTTACTTGCTTACCACCAAAGCACCTGTTTTTTGAAAGTACCCTCAAGGCTGAACTTCCTTACACTGTTCCAAATAAAGTCAGTTATTTAGAGGGAACTTTGAAGTTCTTTGCTTTTATGGACTGCCTGTCTCCTGGGCAAAATCTTTGAGCCACAACTCAAGCAGGGGAAGGAGACATGACCATTTCCTCTCAGAGTGACACCTTGCTTTTTTGAGTAGAATGCAATGAGAAAGTGGTACCCTCTGACCTTTCCAGCTTGCTTCTTCCAACATTCCAACTTCTTCCAACATGCCCTAGGGATAAACTGGGCCAAGGGTCATAAGAGCACCTGTGTTTTTGGTATTCCACACCTGATGTAACGTATGCACGCTTAGTGGGAACTGGGTGGAGTAAGGGAACCTCCAGATTGCTCAAGACTTTCATTTAGCCTCTGCAACACATAGTTGGATAGGATGAGAAATATTTGTGACCTTCCTTTGTGGGATTACATCACAGTTCTTAACTGGGACCTGGCAGGAGAAGGAACCCCTGTATATTGGCTGTATCAGCCTAGAGTAGATTTTCTGTTATGCTGAGCTAGGAGGCAGAAAAAATTTATTGGACTGTAGATGAAATTCCACAGACTTCCACTGTTCTTACTGAGTTTTAGTGAGTTTCTTGAACAAATTCTGGTGCTGTATGCCCTTAAAGCACTGGTCTTATAAAAGTTATTTTGCCACTGGTCTTATAAAAGTAATTTTGACCAAATATGTTTATTTTGCTGGAAAGTGGTCCACAAAGTCCCTCATACTGTTATTTAGTGATATGGAAGATCATTTTAGCTTAAGAGTAAGTGCTGACAAACTGTGATTAGACTTGGGCATTTGGCAGGAATTTTCTCAAAAATGAACAAAGATTGTCATTTCAAGGAAGAGAACCAACAGCATTTTTAAAACCATAACATTTTCTCAAGCAAGAATTAGAATTTAGAAAATGTGTTTTCTAAAAATTCAACAACTTTAATACACTCTTTTCCAATGAGACTAGTAATAATAATGTAGTTTTTATATTAAATAGGAAATGTGTGACATTTGGGCAGATCTTTACAGCTCAGTAGATTAATATTTTTGTGAGGTCAAATACACACATTTACAAAATCTTATATGGTAAAAGACCTATTTAAAATGTAGGACAAACCTAGACTCATATTAACAGAAATAAGCCAAAAAGAAAAAGAAATATAGGATGATCTCACTTATATGATGGATATAGGGAGAAACAAACAAATAAGAAAAAATAAAAATAACCAATGGGACTGAACAATGGAGGGAGGGAGGAGGAGGGGGAAGAAGGTGGGGGAGACAAAGGGCACAAAAGAGCAGGATGGTTAACAAACATTAGGAAGTGGGAAAGCTCTGGGGTACACAATAATGTAATATAAATATAAATACATATATATGCAAAATTTAAAATTTTAAGTTAAATTTAAAATAAAAACCAACCATCACAGAGATAGTTGACATTCTCTGTGGATATCTCTTCTAACCTATTCCCCATTATACATTCCCAGAAATAATAATCAGCACACTGGATTTGATGTTTGCCATGCCAGTGGTATTTGGAACTTTTAAATCACACATCAGTAAATAATGTTATTTTGCATGGTTTAATTTTGTAATTATGGCACTGTAATATGTATTTATTACATAGACCTATCTATGTAATTTGGTCTCTTCCCACAAAAAAAATTTTTTTTTAATTAAAAGAAAAAAAAAAAGATAAAATGTAGAACAAGCCAAAGGATTTTAACTTGAGTATGAAAGGATTACTGGTATGGTTTCTATTCCATGTTATAATTATTATTAGAAACCACCGTTTACTGCCTGTTACTGTAATATCAAGGAATAATATTCATGATTATCTGAAAAGATTACTGTGATGCTTCCCCACTTTCCAGGTTATGTATCTGTGTGAGGCTGAACATTCTTCCTGTTCTTCAGAACAACCTGTCCCAATAAACTGAACACATAGACAGTTATGAGTATACAACTATTTCTGATAAGCTAGTAGCTAAGTATTTGCTAAAAAGTAAAGTAATACCTGTCTTCAAAACTTTCTTATTTTGGAATGTACATTTTTAAAAATAGAGTATTTGCTAATATACATATTATTACTTTTGAAAGTATTTATAAGCATTTGTTAAGTGTCTCAGTTTTCATTTGTGATAAAGAAAATGTTGCTAAATATACCCCACATTAAAAAAAGAACTTTGATGTCTTCAATTTTTAAAAATGTGGTTTTGTCAGAACAAAAAATCTAAGTACCACTCACCCACTAGAGGCCCATCATCATTAAGCATTTTCACATATATAAATAAATACATACATGTATAAAAATAAATACATACACATATAGGTATGAGAGCCTATACTGAACAATGTCTTCCTTATTAGGACACATGGAACAATTACACTTATAAATTATTACAAAACTTATTAAATTTAAAATTTATACTCAGAGCACATTGAAAGTCACAGCTAAGGTAAATTAGAAATGAATTACCACCCATCACCACTATCGTCTATTTGGAAACTACGGAATATACATAGTCCTAAATAATTCATGACTTCAAAGTTTGATGTTAAAACTGGAAATACTTAGAACCACCCTGGTTATCAAGGGCCACAAACCAACCATGCTGAAACTTAGTGGCCTAGAAGAAAATATTTATTTGATGACTGAACTGTAGTTTGACATGGACATTGGTAAAGTCAGCTCTTCCCTGCTCCTTTGCTCCAAGGGGCATCAGCTGGCATAGCTGGGGCCTGGAATCATCTGAAGGCTCACTGTCAGGCACTTGATGGCAGCTCTTTGCTAGAATATCCGTGTATGGCCTCTTCATGTAGCCTGAGCTTCCCTCATCTGTAGTGGCATATTCTGAGGCCACCACATCACAGGAGAGCCTTGCACGAAGCTATGTCTCCGTTGTGACCTGTTCAGAAGTGAGTCTGCATCGCTTGAACTTTAGTGATTATTCAAGGTCAGTCACTAAGGCTGAGGGAAGAAGAGGAGTACTAGACTGTATCTTTTGATAAAAGGATTGTCAGAGAACTCCTGGGTATGTTTTAAAACCTATCTAAAACTGAAGTTATAAAAGTACATAATTTAACTTAAACAACACTTTAGTATCTTGTCTGGGAATAAATTTTAAGCATTAGAAGTATATTCTAAAATCAAGAAGCATGAAAAATAAATATGTGGAATGTTCAACAAGAGGAGCTGGTGAAGGAATAATAATCAACACACAACCTTCTCACCCCCCCCCAAAAAAGAAGAAAATGCTAGGTTTGATCAGAGATTAATGAAATAGAAAATAATGCAGTAATAGAGATGGGAAAAACAAACAAAACATGTTTTTAGAAAATGCTAATAAATTAGTCCAACTGGTTAAGCAACATAGAACAAATAACACCTACAATAGGAGCAACAGTTAACATTTAGTAAGCACTAAATGTATTAGTTGTTGTATATATTGCCAAGGGTTGATCTAAGCATATTACGTGCATTAACCAGTATAATTTTCACAACAGTCATGAGATTGGTGCTTTAGATAACCTAATTTACAGATGCTGAAACCAAGACATTCAGGTGGTTAAATAATTTGCCCATG
The DNA here is from genome assembly GCA_004024945.1 of Uropsilus gracilis. Taxonomy (NCBI): domain Eukaryota; kingdom Metazoa; phylum Chordata; class Mammalia; order Eulipotyphla; family Talpidae; genus Uropsilus; species Uropsilus gracilis. Next base: position 16,972 of record PVHY01007785.1, on the reverse strand, counting down.
TGACACATAGCCACTAAGTGCTTTATTGTTTTTGATCTTTGCTGTATCTCTGTTTATGCCTCTCCTTTCATTCCTATTTTGTTTGTTTTATCAATGTGTAGATAATTTCTTTAAAAAGCAATTTCTTTATAACCCCTTGAAGAACATAAATTATTTATAAATGCAGTTTTAGATTTCTAAACCAAAGAGTTGTTACTGACCTTTCATTCCTCACTATGATAAGAAAACATGATTAATATGGATTCTGATTCTTGAAATTGCTTGAGACTCACGGTCATAAGAGAGTATCATTTTTATAAAATGTTCTATGTGTGTTAGAAGAATATGTATCCTTTAATAGTTGGGTGTAAAGCTCTTAATTGTTGATTATTTTGTTAAAATATTCTACATCTACTTAAATTTTCTATCTGATCATCAGCTAACTTGTAAATCTGTACATTTCTCTCTCTCATTCTATCAGCTTTTGCTCCCTCTTTTGAGGCTTTTATTTTACTAAGTATGTTTTTATTTTTCTACTGTTGATTGGAACTTCTAATATTTTATAACTTATTTCTAATAATCTTTGTTGTTTCTTTTTTTAATCTCCTGGTCTTTTTTTCCCTACTTTTTTCTTTTTTTACATTTTCATTTTTAACCTTTCCATATCCTTATATGTCAGAAGTATCTATTGTAAAGAGCATCAATCTTCAATAATGAATTTGTTTTGTTTTGCTCTTCTTTATCTACCATTCCCAGTTATATTTTTAACTCAGTTGTTTTTCTTAGTTTCACTTTCATTGTAAAATACCTTTCATACAGGAGAATATGTTAACATAGTTACACAATTGAAGTAATTATAATACAAACAGATGGGTAACTGTGATGTAGTTTAAAAAACATAAAGTTACCAGTCCTTTGTAAAACCTTTATCTCCCTCCCTCCTTACAGTCTGGTCTTCCAAATTTAATCACCCTGTTCTTTTATAATCCTTCTGTTGCTTTTCTTTGTAATTTTATCATCTTTCCCCATTACTTAAAAAAAAATTAACTTCCAATAAAAGCACTTAAGACTTTAAATTATCCTTTTAGTAGCCCTTTAATTAAAACTACTAATTTCAGTACGCAGCCTTTCCATTTTTTATTTCTTAAATGTTCTATGTTCCACTCAATCTATTCTATCATCCATTTGTTCACCCTTGTGTAGCTTAGAAGTATGTTTTAGATATCCAAAAATGTGGATCTTAAAAAAAGTATCTTATTATTTTTCTAGTTGAATCATATAATGGGTCAGAAAATACCATCTCTATAACAGTTATTACCTGTCCATTGAAACTATCATTGTAGTCTAATATGTAGTGAGTTTTTGTAATTTCTCCATGCTTAAAAAAAAAAGTATACCTATTATATAGTACAGCATCCTATGTGTCCATATATTAATCCTGGTCATTCTGTTACATTTCTATTTGTAATCTTTCTATATATTTGGCTGCTTTATAGACTAGATCTTTGAAAGATATATTAACACTTCTCATTGTGATTATCACTTCTGTAGATCCTTATAATTTGTTCATTTCTACTTTGTATATTTTTACTTTGTGTGTTTTAGGGTTGTTGTATTATGTATATTCAACATCACAATTACTTTCCTGGCAAAATTTTATCAGTATAATCAGGTCTCCTACACCTTCAGTTCCAATAATACTTTTTACCTTGAGGTCTGTTTTGCCTTTCTTCTGCATATTGTTTTAGCCTGTATTCTCCAGAGAAATGGAAGTAACTGTCGGGGGCAGGGCGGTAGAAGGGAGATGGGTTGATTCATATGTGTATATACATGTGTGCACACAGATTTAGTTAAGGAATTGAGTCAGATCATTGTGGAGACTTGGCTCAAAATTTAGAAGGTAGGCTAGCAGGTTGGAGACTCTGAAAAGAGTTGCAGTTCAAGTCCAGAGATGGTCAGCGGGCAGAATTAATTCCCTCTACTGAGAAATCAGCTTTTTTTTTCCTTAAGGCCTTCAGTTGATTGAATAGGATGCTCCCACATTATGGAGGGTAACCTTTACTTAAACCCTATAGATTTCAATGTTAACGTCATCTAAAAAATGAGTTTAGCGCAACATTTAGAATATGTTTGACAAAATGTCTAGCACAGTGGCCAAGCCAAGATGAATCACAGAATTAACCATCACACCTATTATTTCACTTTTCATCCTTTTGCTTTCAGGTTTCCTCTGCTTTAGGTAAATTACATGTAAATAGTATAAAGTCATATTTTAGTGTCTTATCTGGCATCTTTTAACTGATTCATTCTCATTTGCTTTTATTGTGATCATATCTGTATTTAGCTTTCTCACTATTTTATTTTGTGTTTTTCCTATTGTTTTCTCTTTTTCCTGATTTCTAACAAATGGACTGCAAGACAAAGCTATGTATTTTCTCCTCTTCTGCTGGTTTGAAGGGTAGGCATTCTGTCTCTTATTTCGCACACCTTTAAGAAGTATGGGGGTGTCAGCATGCATTCCTTGATGACACTTTGCTAATAACCAGCAGCATAGAGGAGAGGGTCCAAGCTTCCTCTGGGGCCTCGGCGCACACTAGGCTGTCCGTGCAGATCTGTGCAGTTACACCCTGTGATGCTCACTGGTCGATGAAGTTCCCCAGCAGTGCATTAGTCAGCATGTCTCCCATCAGCGTGACACACAACTCTAATTAACTTAGCACCGTCTGCAGGCAACGCTGCTCGGAGTGCAAGGGATGGAAAGTGAGCTTCTAAAAAGATAAGGTGAGCACATAGGACAGAAAGTGAGGCCATGGAAAGCTATGAGAAAGGAAGTGGAGTCTTAAGCTGTTGGTGCTCAGATAAGCACATTCTGAGGCAGCCACACCAGCCACTGCAGCTCCAGGTGTTCACTTCTTGTGTTTTCTTTACTGGGATCCCACTTGTTTCCTTGTTCGTCCAGCTATCTATTTAAGACAAGAGTGGTTCAAGTTTATTGGCACATTGAGGCTTTTATACTTGATATTGGAAATGGAAGTTTCTTACAGTGTATCTTTGGGGAAAAATATGAACATAATTTTTTTATCTTCTTAATTGAACATAATTTAAAAAAATCTTTACAGATGACAAAAATTTGCACCCCTGGGGTATAATTCTTCCCTTCCCAGGTCTGCTCTTTCATTTTGGTGGCCCAGCAGGTAAACCCCCCTCATATTAAGGGAATGTCCCCACTTTACAACTCTTGGCAGGAAGCAAAGACTGCTTCTGATGATAACCCTACGTACTCACTATGTATTCCAGCCTTCCCTGTAATGGGGCCACAGGCAGGAGATTTTGGCTCCATCTGTAAGATTCATGCACTGTGTGTTGAGACAGGAGTTGGTGGCATCACAAGACAGGGAAATGGTGAGTTTGCTCTCTGGAAAAGCACCAGGCTGCTGCTCGCACTACCCAGCAAGAGCAGGGTAGGCAATCAGCATGGAACAAGATGACTTTACCAGTCAGGAGTGACTCTGGTACCAGTGGCAACCTGGCAGTAGAGGTGGTGATCAGTGTGGGCTTTGTCCCTGGAGGTTTATTATCTGGTCTTCCAGCTCCTCCCAAAGTTATGAGCCCCCAGTATCTTTTACTCCTTAAGTTGGTAGTTAAGGTTGCTCTCTGCAACTTGCTGCTGAAAACTAAGAGCCCCACTTGTCATCTTCTCCATGTTGAGTTTCCATTTCTACCAAGCCAACTCATCCATGTTTTCTTAAAGAAGCAAACCCCAAGCAGATTGTTCACTGTTTGATACATGTAAAATGTGTAAAGTGCTTGTTTTCTAAGCCTCCATGAGTCTGCTTAGTCTCTACACACAAAAGGTAGCACCTATTTGGCACCACTGCAAAACATCCACCCCACTCCCATATTTTCTGAACATTCCTAAGGATCTTGGAACTTGTCTTCTTTCCCCTCTCACCTCAGATGGCTCCCAAACTCAGCCCTAGGAACTTCTGCAGGCTTCTGTCTCCCCAACATGGAGTACCCCAGAGCACAGGATAACTATCCACAGGCCGATTACCCAGAAGACTCTCTCTCTTGGCAGGCACTGCTAGACATGTATGCAAAAACTGCTGCCATATTGAATAAATGGATGTCAATTGTCTGTGTTTACTGGATAGAGAAATAAGTAGGGAGAAATTAAGCTGAGACCTCACTAACCACCCCAGCTCCTTATCTGTTATGTCACTCCAAATGCGCTCTGACAGGAATGTGGTGGCAGGCTTCTGAGTCATGTGATCTTAATTTTAATTACTACTAACTTTCACGTTTTCTTTGGGAAGTGGAATCAACACTCTAGCATGAGCTAGAAATGTTAAATTGTTAATAGCCTTCCTAGAGTTTTCTTTCTTGCTATGACAGTTACAGTGATTTAATCTTGACTTAGCAGGGTAAAATATCATGGTTCTGGGCTCTTGAACTGGAAGCTCTTTAAATGATCAAGAATAGGAAACCTTTTCTCCCAAACCCTGAGAAGAGGATAATGTCAAAATCAATTGAGAGTCAAACAATTGTTGAGGTCTTGCTAGAGTTAAAAAAAAAAAAAAAAGTTCAGAATTAAATCATTTGTCATTTTTATTTGAATATTTGCCTTATGACTTTTGAATATGATGTTGATTTGTTGTTTCTGACATGTGTGTAATTCTGTCTTCCAGCCTGTTGCTACAGATCATTTTAGTATATTCTGTTTTTTAAGGAAATTGTCACTTTTACATCAGTGTGACACTCTCGTGGTAGACTACTTTGAATTAATCAGAGATGGATGATTTGGGTTTTCTAATCTTTAAATAAGCTTGTCTATCTGAAATTTGGCATATATACAGCCAAAGAGAGCCATTTTACTAGCATAGATCACTGAAAGTTTTAAATTATCTACGCTCCTTCGACAGATAGTCATCATGGATTTTTCTTATTTGGAGTTAGAGAATTTTATTATTTCTCTTCATTCAAAAATTATGTGTTCACTTTAAATAAGGACAGTTTTATAACTTGGAATTGAACTTTTGGGAGCGTGCTTGCTTCGGTAGCACATGTACTAAAATTGAACTTTTGGGAGAGTAATTGGGAATTAATAAACCTTTGCTACAACTGAGCACTATTCTGAATATTTCAGTGCTTTGAAAATAGTTCAAATGAATGACACATAACAGTATGCTGAGTTTTCATCAAGCTACCTCTTTAGATCACAGACCCGATTATTAAGAGAATAACCTTTCAGAGCTTTGTACCATCCACTACTTACCTTTTTTGTAAATTGCAGCAGTGACATCGCTTCTACCGGCATCTCTGTTCTCTCACTCATTTCTAGATTCCCAATATTTAATAACTTGCTTTTACTATTTACTAAGTTTATACAATTTCCTTAAATCTTGATTAAAATGTTTCTAACTAAGGAGAGTCTATTTATCTTTTACAGGAAAATCAAATGCATTTTAAACTGATGATGATGATGATGATGATGATGATGATGATGATGATGATGAAATCTTTAAATATACCTAGTCAGCTCTCTACTAGCCATTGAGCACGCACATACACATGCATGCATAGTTTCCAGTGAGAGCATATGGAACGTCGGAGTACTTGGAATGACTGTAGTCCTCCCTGTTCTGTTTCTGGCTCTGACTGACAACCTAGCATGGCCAGTCTTTGTTAGTTAGGCCTGGACTTCCATGTTGATCCTAAATAGAAACTATTAAATTTAATGAAATCATAGAAATATTTAGTAACTGAGAGATCAAGATTGGTTGAGAATCTTACACTGAGTTTCATTGCAATAATGTCAGGTAACTCTTGGAAATAAGATGTTCCTTCTCAAGAGGCATTGTACTTACTATGGAGTCAACCTGATCTATTTTTCAGACACAGTTTGTCTTGATAGGTATTTTGATCATGAAATGTTTTAGTGATGGCACGTCTGGAAGCGTGTATTAAGTAACATCCAAATTTTGTGAGATTTTTTTCCTGTTTCTTCATTTTGATTAATAGATACTTAGTACACATTTACTTAAAGCTGCTCCTTGCAAACTATAAACATTGCACCCCAGAGAAAAGTGGAGAAAGCAGTGATCAACATTCTACCCAATGCTTTCACCTTTGTCTAGTTGAAAGGTAAATGAATTAGGACTGGCGAGAATTTTTTTCAGCTGGCTCTGTACCATTAAATAAGTCAGTGCTCACGTGCCATGTCAGATCCTCATGTACAACTTCGAGCTCATTAGAAGGTGTCTTGGGTCCTGGAAAGATTTCGTTCATTGTATTCTATCATTGTGTTGAAATGCACATTTCCCCTCATCTTAAAAGATTGAATAGCATTTCATTGAAAAACGAAATAAAATGCCAGCTGGTTAATAGAGAAAAAAGTCTAGTTAGTATAATATAATATTCTTTGCATCAACAGCACCATCCCTGCAGGGTATTGATTTCTCTCCGCTTCGCTCAGTGCTCAGTCTTGACTAATGAAGGCAGCAGGCAGTATGGCTGATCCCCGGGCAATAAATGATTCAGAAATCACGTCCTTTCATTTTGGAGTGAAATCTGATAGCCTCCTCTGACCCTTTCTGGGTCCTGTTCCATCCATATGACTGCACAGAGCTGGACAAGCGCCTGAGCCTGAGGAGGCCTGTCCCTCCGACACACTTCTTGACGCCTCCCCCCCGCCCCCACCCCGTGTGCATTAATCTGTGTCTCTGGTCTGTGATGGCCGCAGGTCCCACTGCTTCTCAATCAGACAGAAACAAAATTGTGAAATGATTGAGGTCGAATCATCATCCATTCAGAAAGTGTTCATTCTATGGAGTGAGGTCTGAGCTTACGAACCTTCCTGGAGACTGACTCATTTATGGAGGCTTGGTGTTCCGGCTTAGCCATGACCCCACTGATGCAGGAATGCTGGCCTGTGCACAGGTCTGGACTGTGGCAATCTTGGGGATATTTTCTCACACTGTTTTATGGTTCCATATTAACATGCCCCTTTTTTGGAGTTGGGGTTCATCATGTTGCTCTTGCTCCTGATCCCAGCTTCTCAAATTAAGAATAGGAAAATAGTCAAGTCAACAAATGCTAACTTACCTGCTGTACATTGGACTTATTCTAAGACCTGGGAATGCATCCGTGAAAGACAGCAAACATAAATGCCCACTCTTTGGGTTTCTCATTCTAGTGGGGAGAAGTAGAACGTAAACAAAAAGCATGTGTGTGGATACATGAATCAGTCTCCCAGAAAGTATTAAGTGCTGATGGAAATTTAACAAAGAGTGAGATTACAAAGTGTGAAGGAGTTTGCCGGCCAATTGAAAAGGTGGCATTTGTCTTAAAACCTGAAGGAGGGGAAGAAATGAGCCAGATAGGGAGAAGACCATTCCAGGCAGAGGAAACAACACGTGCAAGGATCCTGAGATGGGCGTATGCCTGACTTGCTCAAAAACCAGGAAGGCCTGGTAGGTGCCAGGAACAGCAGGGGCCAGTGTGCGTGGGAGAGAGTGGGAGGAGACAAGCAGGGAAGGTGAGTTCAGATCGCTTGGAATATTGAGTACTGTGGCGTGGCCCAGGGTGGAGGCAGTGGAGCTGGTGAGAAGGGGATGAACTTTAGATGTATTTTGAAGACAGAACTGAATTTCCTGCCAGATTGCTTACTGGGTAAGAGACAGGAGTCTGGAAGGACAGTGGGTTGAGTGGATTTCGAGGATGGGATTAGATATTCAGTTGTTCTGTGTAATATGGGACATGTTAAATTGGAGATGCCTTTTAGATGACAGATTGTACCGACTGAACTTCACTTTTCCTTTCAGTCTTGGTTTTCATTTGCTCTTGACCTGGTATGTTTAAGGACTCGGAAACTTCTGAAATTTTCTTGTTATTGCATGACGGTGGTACGTAAGTGTGTAGTGCATTAGGTATAACTTCAACCCTTCTTTTGTTCCTCAAAGCCTACCAGGATTCAAGAAAGTACATTTAATGTTTCAAGATGGTGCCCTTGAATCTCTAACATCTTTTCGGAGACCAGAAACATACTCCTGTGCCTCTTGTATCGATGTCAGATAGTCACAGGTCACTTGCACATGTCTTGGGCAGGTCAGGTGTCCCTATAGCTTCCTCCTATCTAAAGTCTGTGTGGAGCATTCTTAGCCCATCTGAGTGTGCTTTGGGGGTGTTTAGACATCTTACCAGACTGTTTTGTTGCCATGTGTGTGCTTTCTTGGGTCTTAATTAAGATAAAGCTTCTCCCAAGTGTGCTTGTATTATCCAAGGACTGTTCTGCAACCACAGAATCATTTTAATACAGAAATCAGTGAAAAAAATATTGCAAAATCCTACTGCTATAGAAGTACTATAAAATCACCTATAGGGTTTGTTGATCTATCATTATTTCTCAAATATGTTAATGTTAAATGTCCACGATAAACATGTATGTAGCAGAAAGTTAGGCATAGTCAAGTGTTTGTGGAAATGGAGGTTCCTTCTCTAAAAGTCATCACGGAAAAGCAAACACCCACCAATTCCTGCAATTTAGAGTTGCTGTAAATGTCCTAGAAATAAATATCTGAGTAACATTTACCTCCTCCTTAGTTCTTTGCATTTTCGACATTTTATGCCAACCTCATTTATCCAGTGGTGTATAAATCAGGCAGCTCTATGGCTGCCCCAGGCTTTCATACAGTCAGACAAATGTTAACCAAAGCTCTCATTCCTCAATTTTTCATCTACTAAATTTGTACCTCCTAAAAATAAATCCGGTGCTGGCAAGTGTGTGTGAAACTGGTGCTGGTGTTAGTTAAGGCTGGTTCAGCCCCTGTGGAAGGCACGTGATGGCATGTTTCAAGAGACACATTATTGTTAGTAGCCTTGACTCAGTAATTCTGTTCATAAGAGTTTATCCTAAAGAAGTCACCCATATGAAAAATGCTATTTGTAAAAAGTATCTACAGTTCTCAGCAGTTATAAACAACCTAGAAGCCATCAGCAAGGAAATGATTAGGTAAGTTATACTCCTTCAAAGGACTATATAAGAGTCATTAAAAATCATTAAAATAATAAAGATTAGAAGTTTGGGGAGGTATGTGAACTTTACTGGTTAGAAATTGAAGAGCATGCAAGTAATATGTTCCCTGGAATTGCAAATTAGCCCTCCTCAACAAAGGATTACGAAACATAAGAATCTATCTAAATTCACCCCATGCAATTTTCTAGACCCCCTAGTTGTACCAATTAAGTACTGTTGATTTGGTTCATCACCCTGAAACTTCCTATCTTACAACAAGAGCCACTTTTTCTGCTCGTGATTCTGTAGGTCCTGTTTAGGGTGGTAGCCACTAGCTTGCTGGTTGTGGACGCACATGTATCCTTGGTCAACTGCAGGTCAGGTCAGCGACTCTGCACCTTCGTTTCCTGGGCTGTCTCACATATCCGCTGCTGTGGCTTGGTGTAGGGTACATTCTTCCACATGACCTCTTCCCCAGAAGCTAGCCTGAATTTGTTCTTTTAGTCAGAGGTCCAAGAGGGAGCATGTGCAGAACTCTTGAATTCTAAGCTCGGAGCTGGTAGCCTCATCACGTCCTGTCGACCAAAGCAAGTCACAAGAGTCAAGGATAGTAAATAAGAGTCCACCTCTTGATGGGAGAAGCTGCAAGTTCACATTGTCAGTATTATGGAGATGGGCAGAAACAATTGCAGTTATTCTTGTAAATGTTCTACTTGACCAAGTCACGAAACTGCTGGGGTTCATTGTATAGCCCTCAGTAATTCCCTTGAAATTTCTGGTATTCCAAACATGATGTTTTGCCTTAGGCTGAAATCCAGCCCAGCCCTGCCAGTGTGCACTGCTTGGACTAGGCCCTGATGCCCTTGCTGACCACTCATGCCAGCTCTTGTGGCATCAGTGTTTTGAATGGGTCTTCTGGTTTGGCCCTCTGTGATTGGAGGACCCCCAATATGTTGTGAATGTTTACATTCTTCCCAGGGTTAGCACTCTCATAAGACACAGTGAAAGAGAACGTCATTGTTAAATGACTTAATCTTCGACAATAGGCCATAATTAGGGAAACTGGGGCCCTTATCTCTTGCTGTTAGATCAAAATCACCTTTTCATTTTGACTTAAGGGGGAGGAGAAATGAGAAGAGGAAAACTTAAATATTTCCAAACAGCATTAATTCTAATTTTTTTTTTTTATTTTCAGTGCAGGAAAACATGGCATGTGTTGAGTGATAGTGTATGTTGCGGGGCTCTCTATTGAATATGGAATTAAATAGAGAACCTTGAACTCTTTATCTTTAAACTCTAATTAAAAGCTAGTGCTTTGTTCTTTGAATCCTAGTATTCTCTTTTTATTACAGAAAAAACCGAAATTGTCCCTCTATCAGCAACCCCAAAATCCAATATTTCAAAATACTTCAGTAGCTTTCTAGTTTCAGTTTCTGCATTAGTCTTGTAAGCTGAGTAGCGTGTTCCATCTATTGCATTTCGAGCCAGCTGACACTTGCCGTGTGTAGTGTGTGATATTATTTGAGTGTCTGATCCTTCCATCCATTAGAAGAATCAAAAGATCGATGCAATATCCTCATCTGATGGGCAATTCTTTTTCTGTTACAAGCCCATACAGCAAAGGGCCACCTAGTCATTTGTTGACTGAGGACAGATTGGTTTGTGTTAGGCCTTTGACCTACAGGTACTAAAAGTATGGGTGTAACATGGCCAGGAGAGCGTCATCTATTTCTTTGTCACCTGGAATGCTGAGCTGCTGTTTATAGTCTTCAGCAATATAATAATGCATTGATCCATCCAAGAACTTCTGACCGCCTCACCGTCCTCCATTATGTTATAACGAAAGAGGCTGTGTTTGACAAAAATGTTTGCTTTTCAAAGTAGCAGTGAGCCATCCCAAAGCACCTCAGATGTTATGGGAAACAAATCAGTTAACAATATGAATTTTTCTTTGGCTTTCAGTTAACTACAGTGACTCTTAACCTGTAGAACTTTCAAGTTGCAGCCCCTAGACCACAAAGTGCCTGACCTGCTGGGTCAAGAGGGGCCTGGAAATCTGTAGAGGTGATTCTAATGAGTTGCTGGTATAGTTAGACCTGCATTCTAAGAAGGTCAGTCAGTCATTTTAAGAGGATTCCGCATCAGCATCCTCTGTCTCCTCGTTTGCCAGCATAATATGCTAAAACCTCACCTGGCTTCATAAGGAGTGACTTCAGTCTCAAGGTCAAAACCCAAGGTCCATACTAGGTTATGCTCTCAAAGTGTTTGTAGCAGTGGGAGCCCTCCTATCTCCCCTCCCCTCCACACACACCCCTGCAGGTGATGGCAGGAAAGTAGGAGACTGCATTCAGAAGGCATCAAGGAAGCAGCAGGAAAAACAAACAGCAAATAACTTCTGACTGCAAATGGAATAGGCACTCAGAGAGTGCAGGAGGGAGAGGACTTAGTCACTGGGTCCTTAGGAATGGATGGACTTCAAGGAGAGGAGAGAACACCCTGGGGAGGCCAGCGGCAGAGCATTGCACCTACGCCTCTCTCACTGCCTCAGGCTTCGTTTGCACACTGTAGCACGACAGGCCTCCCGTGGGGAAAACGGTGGAATAAGATTTTATTGCTGTGCTTCCTGCCCACTTCCCCAACGTGGTTCTCCCCCTGTTCTTTGTGAGCCCCATTCAGTTTGATCTATCTCCTTAAGCAGTTTCCCAGAGCCCATTGCAGCCTGGCCTCACTCCCCTCTATGGGCCCCGAGGACAGTAGCTCCATGCCCAGGCCCTTCATCATCTTGGACCCTCAAGTCAGAGTCTCCTCACCTCGCAGTGCTCTGTTCTTCCTGTGGCTGCTCCCCTTTATCTTTCAGACCTAAGATCAACGAGACCCCTACCAGGGACCTCTGATGTTTCAGTGATGATTCTTTCACTGATGGCACTAAGAGATGGCTACCTCCCAGATGGCCCCCAGCTGTTAGGCAGGACTTTCTACACCTGCTCTACAGCAGGACAGACCTTCCTGGCTCCCAGCCCTGCCAGGAAGCTCGGCTCAAGTCTGGGGCCTTTGGCCTAAAGCACTTAGCAGGCTGGCACTGCAACCAGTCCTGTAATGGGCACCCTGGTAAGGTCTCCAGCAGGCTCACGGCCTGCTCTCCACAACCCTCCAGGGAGCCTTTCCTTTTCTCTCTAACCTAGTTAGGTGTTTTCCTTTTCAATGGGGTTGTGTCCTTCCCAGCATTTCAGTGTGTGTGGACAAAGTGGGAGCTTGTCACACCACTGCCGCTGGCCACACTGACCTAAAGTCAGCTTATCACTGAAGTATTCAAATTAGTTCCTTCCTCTTAAGAGCACTTTGATTCTCTACTTCCAACAAAATAAAAGTCAAGTTCCGTAGCCTGGCACTCAAAGCTGACCTGGGCCTTCTCTGCACCCGTGTTTCTCAGCTCCCTCCACTGCACACTCTTCAGGACATCTGCCACTCGCTGGGTCCTGACCTTGTCGGGACCTTTCGTACCTAGTTCATACTGTCCTCTCCCTGGGGAGTTGGTTTGCGTCCTCTCTACCTTGGAAACTGCATCTAATCCTTCAAGGTGTAAAAAAAAATTGTTCCCTTCAGCAGGAAGCCTGCTCCACCTGCTTCACTCCTGCTGCCTGTGTTGCCTCTAGCGAAGAATGACTTCTCTCTGCCTGCCTTCCACAGTTCAGATGACTGGGCTCACCAGCTGACAAGGGCGCCTGGGAATTGCCATTCCCAGGGCTTCTTCATGCAGGCAAGAACATTGACAGGTAGAGAAGATCAAAAGACAATATTTGGGATTCACATGCCACAGTCCTTGCCCACAGGAGCTGGCAACCTACAGAGCCAGAAAAGACTCATTTAGGTCGGGCATGGTGGCATATGCCTGTAGGTGGCAGCCTAGGAAGCCACGGCCGGGGCCAGGGATTGCAGTTGGAGTCGGGGGGGGGGCGCATGTAGCGAGACCTAGTTCCAAAAAAATAGCTGGGCATCGCAGTGTGTGCCTATAATCCCAGGTACCTGGGAAGCTGAGGCTGGGGATTGCTTGAGTCTGTGATACTCTGAGCAACGTGAGCCTGCGGTTCCACAGGCAAAACTAGCGAGAGCTAGTGTCCAAAAAAACAAAAAACTCATTTACCAGTGGGAGGCAGCCTAGTGAAAAGCGCAGAAGCCTGGAAGAGTGCTGTAGCCTAGGGACTGAACACTGAGCACATGAAACCAGACTGTACGGGGCTCACATCTGCATGTTACTTGAGTGGAAATTACTTCTGTCTCAATCTCCCTATCTGTTAAATGAGATAAGAGGGACCTCATATATCCAATTGTATGACTGAGTGACCTAATACACAGAGAATGCCTGCACAGGGTAAGTCTTCATTAAACTTAGCCATGGTTATCATCACTTCGTGTCATGTGGCACAGGCCTTCCAGGTCTTGTACCAGAATAAAATTTCTGTGACAGAGAGGGGTGGGGCCAGAGTGCTGTGCGGTGTTAGACTGACTGGCTCAACTCCCTGGGCTTCTGTCCTTCCGCCCTGAGCTCGGAGTTTCCTCTGCATCTAGAAGAGGTTCTGTGCTCCAAGATCCTCCCTACTTGTCACAGCCACTTCTTGCCTGAGTTTCTGTGAGGTGGGGAGGCTCTCATCATTGTGAATGGTCACCTCAGTCTTAGCTTTTTGTAAGCATGATGTCTGTGTTCAAACCTTAACCACCTTAACCTGGTGTTTTGTGGATATTTTCAGTAATGCTAAGTTTCTGAGGGAGGTTCATGACAGTATTAGTAAGCTTATTGTTAGTAGGTGTTGGTTCCAGATATTAATTGGATTCTTTAATTAGGAACTCAGAGTATGAGTTGCCCTTGGGGGCTTCAATCATTAAATTCCATCATTTTAGCGCACCATGTCTGTTTTCTCCCTCTACGAGCTGAAACAGTAAGCTGAGTAAATAAGAACTGTGACTTTAAAATGGTCAGTGCACTCAGATAATGGCGTGTTATTTCAAATTTCAGAATATTTCAAGTATGTGGCCTATAATTACCATAACCACAGCAGTAACAACAGAAACCAATGCAAACAGGTCAACTATAAAACTTTAAATGTCTATAGCTGTGACTATAATAGAGAAGGTAGACGAGCTCAGGAGCTGCCCAGCTGCTTCAGAAGCTCCCCCAGTGTCACTGATGACGTGGAGATGTGCCCTCCACGCCTCCACTGGATGGTAGGGTGGGACCCAGCTTGGCACGCTCTGTTGTGAACTAGAACAAAATGAGGCCCAAAGGTTCACCATCTTTCACCATCACAGCAAAACCAGGTCAGAAGCTGTGGTCATTTCAAAATTCACTTTGAGGAGGTTTTCTTCTCTGAGTGAGCATAGCCATCAGTGGGCCCATGAGTGGCTGGGACAGGTCCCGGGCTGCCAATGCACCGGGGTGTGATAAGGTACCTTACAGCATTCGCAGGCCAGACCATGTATTAGCTGTTAGCTGCAGTCATCAGCAAGTTACGACAACTCCAGTCAAGCTGGTGTGAGCAGTACGTGTACCACCTCTCACAGTTGGCACCTGAGGTACCTCAGGTGCCTCTGAGGCTCTGCTCCTGGTCCTCAAATGGCTCTCCTTACATGAACTTTCTTCGACAGCAGCAGAGTGTTTGTAGCAGGTCCAGACATCATGCCAAGACACGTCCTCCAAAAACCCTCCAAGTCCTGCCCAGGTCTTGGAAAAGGGAACCTTTCCCAGAGCCCCCAACTGACTTCTCATTGACCAGATAGTCTCATTGCTTCAACCTGAACTGGTTTGCCAGGATCAGTCAGAAAAGATGGCTGGTGTTTGGGTGCACTTATCTTCCCACAGGCCAGCCATGAGGAGGTGGGGTGCATGCCTGAACAAAGCTGGACTTCAGATAAGAAAGGAAAAGTGTGAGATGGATATTTTTTATGGCCACAGAGCTGTCTGCTGTATTTATCTATGTCCTCTGTGAAGTTTGTTTGCTTGAAATTCCGTTTCCCCATCAAGCTGTCTCCAGAGAATAACCACAGTCAAACTGAACTGGAGTATAATTCTCATTCCCCTCAGATATCACGGTGCTCCCTTCAGGTCCTCACACCTATCTCAGACTCAAGCAGCATGAAGCCAACTTGAGACATTTCACTCAAGCAATATTTACACAAACTCATGGAATCTAGACAGTAAAGAAATTTCAACCGAGTTTGAGGAGCAAGCCATGCCTGCCCTGTCTCGACCCATCACCCCGGTGCTTAGTAAGATTTGCTGGACTGAACTCTGCAAACAGTCATGACTCTGGCCTCAGCACAGTGCTTTCCAGGCTGGTTCTTGTTCATATACATGGGCTCCGGTGAATGGTGATATTGTCCTGGGAATTGGAGGCTCTTGCTGTGAGGATTTGATTGATAGGAAAATTCTGCTTTCTTGAGACCCAAATCTCTAGCTGTAAAATCAACTCTGTTTGAAGAGTGCCCAAACCCCAGAGTTTTCATGTCTCGGGGGGTGAAAGGAGAATATTCAAAGTGTCCTGCATCTGTCACAGTTCTGTGTCCTATTCTTTCCAGAGTAAAATTACACAACCCAATTTTACCCCATGGGAGCTCTATTTGATCTTATTTTGTGTCTGAATTTTGGACCCAGAAAAATCAATATAAAGATAAGCATCATAGTCCATTCACAGCTGAAATC
The DNA here is from genome assembly GCA_004024945.1 of Uropsilus gracilis. NCBI lineage: Eukaryota > Metazoa > Chordata > Mammalia > Eulipotyphla > Talpidae > Uropsilus > Uropsilus gracilis. Next base: position 1,286 of record PVHY01007785.1, on the reverse strand, counting down.
CATACCCCAGGGGCAGCAAACAGAGGAAGCAGTGGGAGTTCTCCCCCCCTTCACTCACTTCAGTTCTTGAGCCAGCAGGAAACTGTATCCCTCTTTGCCTAGAACTCCTATTTCCCTCCGTCCACCAAGTTAAACAGGAACAGTGTTTCTCCTGCTGATTAGCAGATGCTAATCCTTAACCCTGACTGACTGACCATTTCTTACCCCCATCCTTGCCTGCTAGGTGACGCCTCTCAGACCTGCTCTTGATCCTCCTGAATTCAGCTCCCACCTGATCTTGCACTTACCATTGAGATTCGACCAGGCCCAGGTTCTGGAGTAACCCTCAGGTTGTAGGATGTGAGGGGAGGTGACTGGGCAATTCCTTGGCCTTTTGCATTGGTCTTTCTGCCATCTTTGGTCAGCAGTTTGCATGAACAGGTCTGTATGAAATGGAGTTGCAACTCCCAATCACTGAGAAAGATAGTGTGGGCCTCTCCTCTTGCAAGTTTTGCGGTCCTGGAGCAGCACAGTCAAGTGAAGATGATGAATGTCTCTGGGGTGTGGTTTGACCCCCCCCCCCCATGGAGAACTGTCACTCATCGGGGAAGGTCTTGCAGAGGGACCGAAGGGGTTATTTTCATGATTTCTTCCTCTTAGAGCTCATTATTTGCATCATACTTTTGTACATTGATTTCATAGCCTGCCACTTTACTGATTTGTTGTTTCTAATACTTTTTTAGTGGGATCATTAGGGTTTTTTGTGTATTATTATAACATATACAAATAGATGGTAGTTTTACTTCCTCTTTCTCAATTTAGATTCTTTTGATATTTTTCTCTTGCCTAATTGCTGTAGCTAGGGCTTCCAATACATGTTGAACAGTAGAGATGAGAGAATATACCTGTTTTTTTACCTGATCTTAGGGAAAAAGCTTTTAGCTTGTGAGAAACACTGAGTACTATGCTAGCTGTGGATTTGACATAAATGGCCTTTATTAGTTCCTTCCATTCACATCTTTATCATAAATGGATGCTGAACCTGGTCAAATGATTTTTTTTGACATCTGTTGATATGATCATGTGATTTTATCTTTTATTGATATGGTAAATTACTTTGATTTATGTATGTTGGATAAACTTTGCATCCCTGGAATGAATTCCACTTTGTCATGATATACCATCACTTTAATGTATTGCTGAATTCACTTTCCTAAGATTTTGTTGAGGATTTTTGCATCTATGCTAATCAAGGATATTTATCTGTAGTTTTTTGCAATGTCCTTCTCTGCTTTTGGTGAAAGAAT
>PVHY01007784.1:0-65493 GCA_004024945.1 Uropsilus gracilis | reverse complement strand
TGGTAAAGGTGATCAGTGAAAATGCTAATGAAGAGTGTGTAGCCTGCTTTGGAGAGAGAAGCAGGCAGATAGCTGTATCCAGTTAAGGTTAAAGGTAATTGCAAAGGAACTGCTTGTAGCCTGCTTTGGAGAAAGAAGCAAGCAGATAGCTGTATCCAGTTAAGTAAAGACAGAAAGTCTTCATTTTACCCTGTTTCAGAATCTCCAACCTGAATCCAATCAAATCGAATTCTTCTCTTTGTTTGCACACCCTTTATATACCCTAATTTCCCACCTTCCAGGAAATCTGTTTCACCTTGACTATTTCACCTCTTTCTTCCCCCTGCATCCCCCTGAAGGGAAATTCCAGCTAAGGTCATTCCCCCATTTTAACATTACCTGTCCTTGAAATCTGCAATCTTAAACAGGAGACAATGGGGGGGGGGGCACACCCTATCATTCCCCACTCCTTCTCTTTGTTTGCACACCCTTTATATACCCTGATTTCCGGCCTTCCAGGAAATGTTTCACCTTGACTATTTCACTTCTTTCTTCCCCTGCATCCCCTGAAGGGAAATTCCAGCTAAGGTCATTCCCCCATTTTAACATTACCTATCCTTAAAATCTGCAATCTTAAACAGGAGACAATGGGGGGGGGTGCACACCCTATCATTTCCTTCTTTGAGATTGGGATTCAGTAGAAATCCAACCTCGACCTTGCCTTAGTCCCAACCACATTTCTATTTTCATTATTTATCAGGCATATTTTCTCTATTAGAGAGCTTACAAGACATGAGCAAGTTCTGAAACCAGAACTTTGCTATTTAAATTTGGGGAGAAGTATTTGGCCCACGCATTCTTATATTGTGCACAGGGCAAATCAGTCCTTTTTATGTTAAGAGTTTGGTTTTAAGCATTCACCTTTATCTCTTCAAGTACAAGTTTGGTTTTTTGTTTGTTTTTTTGTTTGTTTGTTTTTGGCTTTGTTTTTGTTTTTCATTATGGTTTTGAAAGGATGAGGATAAACCCTTCCTTCCTTGTCCTTGTTTCTTCTCAAGAACAAATGCCTCTGAATAGCAGGTCCAGTTCTGGCCTCAGACTGAGAGCCATGTAATCTCGTGCATTATGGGTAATAATTTCTGTCCTTGACACTCTGAGGAAGCTGTTCTATCTGTGGGCACTTGCCGGGGAAAGCTTCAACATGAGTCTTGCTGAATTCACTTCTAAGGAGAGTTCACTGCCCTAGGCTACACCACATTCACTCTGACAAAGAAGGAATTTAAATCAGCCTGAGAAATTCTCTGTCAAATATCATTCTTGGCCAACTCAATCCCACCAAGTCAGTATAACTCACCACATAGATATTTTTTAATTGAGGCAGCATTGGTTTCCAGCATTGTATGTGGTTCAAAGGCTTGAGTTCACACCTCCTTGGATGCATGGCACCACATCATACCACACCCACCATGGCACCCTTGACCCTCCTCACAGTAGATTGTGCTCCCTCCCACCATACACATTCAAGTATTAAGACTATCTGACAATTGGGCCAAGCTTGTCACTTGTCTTTTAATCTCTGTTATCCTTCCTTATTGTAATATAGGATCCCCTGTCACCACTGAACTTGCTTCAGAATCTCTTACTTTTAAATGTTTCATTGAAAAACTGCAATTCCCAGCCTCACTTGTTTGGCTGTCATCATGTGATTCATGGGAGGGGAGCAGATGTGAAGTGTGTTCCTTCTAGATCACTTCTTCAGAAAAAAGATTGCTTCGCTTCCCTTCCCTTCTCATTCTTCTTTACTGAAGTCAGGAAGGAGGTAACAATGAAGCAGTTATTCGCCAGTTGGCAATGGAAAGGAGGACCTCCTCCCACCCACTTCTTCCACTCAACTGTGAGCCAGCTGTGAGAAAGAATTATACCTGATTATCTTGTTAAAGTCACTGAAGATTTTCAGGCTCACCAGCATCTTAAATAATGTATCAAGTTATAAAGAAATCGATTTAACTATTAATAACCTGTGCAACCTAAATTTCCAATGTCAGAACTGGAACTTCCAGGGAAAAAGTGTTCCAATCACAGGTTTGAGGAAGTAATCAGTATATAAGATGTTCATGTTTCAAATATATACTAAGGGTCTCATCCATTGTTATGATGAGACCTTTATTTTTAAACAGACACTTTGTATTTTTGTTGCTGTTTTCCTTTACCTATAACAAAGCAATGAACACTTGTGAGCATTTTATCTGACTTATACCTAGAGTTACATCAATAACGACTAAAGTTTTTCATAGCTTCCATTACCATCACTGAGAGGAGTTTAGCAGCCCATACTTAAGAAAATGATATGCACAAAGTCCATATGTATCTCTTGTATGCTACCATAGAGATGCTAGTCCTGAGGGAAACCTTGAGGTTTGTTTTAAACCCTGAAACATTCTCAAGCTTCTACCCCAAACAATCCATCCTGCTGACAATGTAACATTTTCCAAAAGGCAGAATTATGACTCTCATTCAATTATAAAATGAGCAAGTTTCAAGGCCGGGCATGGTGGCACATGCCTATAAGCGGCAGCCTAGGAAGCCGCGGCCAGGGCCAGGGATCGCGGTTCGAGTCCCGCCAGGGGCACATAGCGAGACCTAGTCCCCCAAAAATAGCTGGGCCTGGTGGTGCGCACCTGTAGTCCCAGCTACCTGGGAAGCTGAAGCTGGGAATTGCTTAAGTCTTGGTACCCTGGGCAACGTGAACCTGCAGTTTCACGGGCAAAAATAGCGAGATCGAGTCTTGAAAAAAATAAATAAATAAAATGAGCAAGCTTCAAAGTGATGGAGTCAGTGACTGAGGGGATCAGTAAGGTGTAGAAAGTAGTTGAAGGGAGAACAAAATATACATATACCGTGCATATGCGCACGGGTATATATAAAGTGAGGAGTGCTAACTGGAAGCTGCTGGTAGATACAGAACTGACAGATTCCCCAGAAGATAGTAAAACTTAATACTTGGAATTATCTTTTCTGCAGAGAAGAAATCAATATGATCAAAATTTATTTGTATCACCATCAGTTTTCTACAACTTAGCTCCTGTGTCTTCTGTGGTAAAGTACAGCTTAGTCAATAGAAAAACAATTGAAGCTGCATTTTTCTATACAAGCAGATAAACAGCATTTTACTGAGAAAACAGTCTTCACTTCTGCCCTGAGTCGCTAGTAATTACTCTTTATTACTTTTGCAGCTTTTTTGCAGCTTTTTAATAATCTATGTAAAATAGATTATCCTATTTTACATAGATTTTCCTATTTTATATAGAATAATCTATGTTATGCTCCTCCCCCTGCACCCAAACCAACTGTTGCAGAATGCACTGTCCACTTCATACAGGTCAGCATTGGCACATCTACTCTCCACAAGTGTTTTTCTTTCACACCCATACTTCCTTCAAAGTAGCTAATTATCTCGGTGATAGGTGTTGTCACCTACCAGAGAATAAAGAATGGATTTTTTTTTTTTTACTGTCATGGAATTTATGATCTAAAATAACTCTTTATCTTTCATGAGTCACAGAATTTTCTCTAATTGTGCAAAAAGCTTTTCTCCACCATGCCAGCCAACACTAACCCCTTTTAGATCACTGCCCCCTAGTGGAATATGCCCGGGGAGCTTTGCATTACTGTTTGATTTACAAAATCATGGTGGCAGGGACTGTGCTTTAATCTGATTAAATTTTACAATCACTGCGCTACTAGATTTGGATTTGAAACTGGTGTCACTTAAGATGCAGTGGTTTCGTCTAAGATGCAACTACTTCAGTCTCTGTTTCTGAGAGTTTCTGAAACCCTTTGGTGATCAGACATACTTTGTGTAGCTAAATTGAGTTTACTGCAATTCATAATTCAAAAAGCTTTGATTTCAGAGTGATGGCTGTCATGTAAATATAGATTAAATCAACATAAATATGCAGGTGCTAATCTAGGAAAACATCTGTACTATGAAGCAAAACATTCAAAAAATACTGGCAGAGAAAAAAAATCCTTAATAAGGGGTATTAGTGGTTAGAATTCTAGTGTTTGGTTAAAAAGACAACTATTCCCTTAATTCCTAAAATTCCTAAAATCTATCAAGAGTTCCCACAATAACAATTTCACTCTCCTTTGCTAAGAATGAGTAGATAAAAGTTACACATCTCTATGGGGCTGTGAATTTCAGAAGAAGAGTAAGGAAAGTCTAGTTCCACAAGGTTAAATGATTAGCATAAAGCAATTTCATGTCCTTGGTTATACTATTATGAGTCTCTCCTTGTAACAGTGACAGAAAAATGCCTGAGACACCCAATATTGAATGGTTCCAATATTTTTAAATAGAAATAGAAGCTATGATCTGAATACAAGATCAGATGGCCATCGACCGTAACAATTTTATGTTGATGCTTATACCGTGCTGTACATAACTCCTGAAGATGAACAACGTGCAAACTCTGGTAAGGTTGGCTACTTTTTAAATTAAAATCTCCTTTTCTATTAGAAAAGTTTCCTATGAGCCATGTGCATTGTATTAGTTTCCAGAAACACAATGCTATGTTTACATAGAGTCAAACTGCTTGGCTCATCAGTTAAGGGTAGATGATTAGAAATAAAATGTGGATAAATTTGCATTTGAGACTGAAAGGAAGGGACAATTATTGAATGACTGTAATAGAGTAAGGAAGAGCTTCATTTCCACCTGTCCTTGCTAGGTTAAATCAGGCTGACTAAATCGCAGAAAGGATGACTCATGAAGACTTAGAGGCAAAATAGAACATAGACTCAAATAACATTCTTAAAAGTTAGCTTGCTCTCCTCATCCCCCTTCTTGTCCTTATTATCAGAACTGACAATAATTCCTGCAAAAAAAATTACAATTTGAAGTATTGAAAACTAAAATTATTTCTGCTATTTATTAAGAAATTATAGGAATCCACACTCTTGTCATTTTAATGCCTCTTGTGGACATCAAAGGACATGAGACTAAGTCTCTGAAAGTAAAATAATTATAGCTGCTAAATCAATTTCTGAATCTGTTGGCAGCGATGCTGTCTTCCCTGGCCCCACTTATATGCAGCTGCCTTATATGCAGCTGCTGGAATTGACTGACCTGGTGAAATTGTGTGATTCAGAAAGCAGCTGGGACAAGGGCATGTGTTTCTCCAGCTTTGATTTGAACTTGGGACTTGCAGGCGATGCATGGAGGGGAAAGAGAGACACTTGGTAGAGACACACAGATGAGCGAAACATGGGAGGTTGTTCTGAACAGCCCCACTGGCAGCAGCATTATCTTGATTTGGACTTTGATTTTGCTCCTTTGTTCCAGGCTTGCTCGGACCCTCTTTCCTGTGTTTCTCCATTAGAAGTTGCCTTTGATGTGTCACAGCTTTGGGCTTCATCATGGCTGCTTTGAGTCACGTTGCTGGACTGGACATTTGGCAGTGAGGGGGTGGGTGTTCTATTGAGGAACATGAATTAAAATGATCCTTTCTCCTCTTCTCTCATGTACACTAATTCTACCCCATATCTATCATACTAAAATTGTGCTTTGTCTTCGTGCACACAGAGAGCTGGGTTCCTCAAAAACATGTAAACATGGATCCTCTCCATCAAGTCTTGACAAAGCCAAACATTTCATGAGCAACTGATAAAGATGACTTAACATTAGATGACTTAACACCAAGAAGAAAGTTTTATATATATAAAACTTTATTTATTATATATAATTATATATAGTTATATATAACTATATAGTTATAGTTATTTATTATATAAATTATATATAGTTAATATATTATAATTTATATATGTATAATCACCCATGTGTCTTTCATCCACGTGTCTCTTCCAAATGCCTCTGTGTTTATATATAAAGTTATATGTATATATGTATATAACTAAATATATATATAAAACTCTATATACCTTATACATTTTCTATAAGAAAGGCATAGTGAGAATCTGAATGAAAAATGGCATGGGCTTGGAAGAACTTAACATCCTAGAGAAATAATTAATTTGATCTTAACAAAATTCATGTAAAAAATGTGGTCAGGAGTCAGTAGGTATTTTTATGGAACTTACTTCACATGGATGATGAATGCTTTGAATCTGATATTAAGCTATTTGTTTCTTGGCACCATTTCAATGGGAAAAATTGTATCTATAATTATGAAAAAATTAACATGCACTATATATGTCTATATAGTGCTTTCTGTATATATGCACATCATGAGTAGGTATTCCATCCAATTACTTATTAAGAAAACAGAGCCATTATCAATCAATAGTCCATCACAATCGGTATATTTTCTAATACATAAAATACAAACAGTAAGTTTTGATATTCAGCGGTGTTCATCTATTCAAGATCATTTATTTTCTTATATGGCTACTCACTAGTAGGGTGCTTAGCCAACAGTGTTTAAAATATTTAAACACCATTTTGACTAGATGAGAATTCCATGACTGGTAACTGGGAAATAATATACTGAAAGCTTTAAGATTTCTCATCATTGGTGTTCTAAGAGCATACTTTCAGAAAAAGTGTTTTGAAGAATCCTCACCTCATGGGTGCTGGCATCAATTGTTTTAACTCATTTATTGCTGTAACAATGATGACATTTATTTCTAAGGTGGCCAAGGTCATTGAAGGACAGTGATATAGCTCATCTAAGAGCAGATAAGTATTAACAATTGATAACTAACTCTCCAGCACAGTCTTCATTTTTCTAATTGATTCAATTAAAAGTTGTTTTATAGTGAAGTGATATACCCAACCAAATTTTGGGCAGGTTATGAGAAAAAATGGCCTAATGATGTGCTGAATTATCAAGAAAGAAATAAAGACTGGTCTTCATGGTAGGTTTTTGAACTGTGGTGGGCTGCGGGAGCCTTAGGTAGATGTCTTGGTGTTTTCAACCCCATGTGAGTGACGCCCTGTTGAGTAGAATTTTCCAAAAGATTCTACATGACAGGTAGGGGAAGACACATGATTTATCACCAACTAAAAACCTTGAATAGAGGGTAAATATTCAGTCTCTACAGACTACAGGGCAATCCCCAAGGAAAGGGGAGTTTCCAGGTTCCCTGCCCCATCCTAAGCAAGGGTGGACCTGTGCAGGAAGGAGAGAAAGCAGGGGGAAAAGAAAAAAAACAGAGACATGGAGGAGGCACATGGAGCAGAGAGAGATGAAGAATCTGGGTGTGCTTAAGCCTTGGGTCAGTACCAGAGTCTTGGGGGACATGGAAGGAGACACTTGGGAGAGAGAAATGAACATGAGAGAACCATAGGGAGATTCACCATGGCTGCCTTTCTCTTGACTTGGGTTTTGATTTTGCTCCTTCCCTTCCAGACTAGCCTGTTCCTTACCTATGAGTCTCCAGCACAGGTAACTTAGACTTATATCATGCTTTAGGGGCTCAGTGATACAGTCTAGGCCAGACCATTTTGGTTGAGCATTAACCTACCTGGAGATGGATAACTCTGGGTGTTTCATGTGGAAATGCTGTTATCTATTCTGTTCATTCTCTTAAACCACACACGTTTGCTTCTACTGAAACTCTTAACATACTAGAGAATGGTTTGTCAGTTCCTATTTAGAGCCAGCAGATTTAGGGGTGCTGGTATGCCCCCATCCTACCCTATCAAATACACTTTCCAAACACATGAATGCAGCAAAAATACAGGCTAGACATGGATGAGCAACCTGCTTGGTGCACATGACCAAAACCTTAGAAGAACCAAAATGGGTCACACTCTCACATTTCTCTAACAATCATCAAAATCATGAATTTTATATATATATATATATATATATATATATATATATATATATATATATATATATTTCACATCTTTGTTTTCCCTGGGGATCACCCACCTCCTTCCCTCCCTGACCTTTCTCACCCATGTAAAATCATGAATTTTAACTATGCCTCCCCAAACTGGAAACTTTCATCTGTTATGGAAACTATTTCCCCTTTTAGTTTTCAAACAAGGGATTTTTTTTTCCTTTTGAACTTCCAGGAACCTTGTAGATACTGCTAATATACCTTTAAAAAAATCAGAATTTTAAGGAAGTAGTGCATGAAACTGTAAGACTAGTTCATTAAATGTGCGTCATTGCTGTTGGTTTTTAATCTTAGCTCTCTCCTCCCTTCATTGGGCACACACTGCTTTCATTAACATTCAGGGAGTTACACACATGCATTAAGGAAAGAAAGTTCTTGCAGAGTAATGAGGCCAAGAGAGTATGACAACACCATCACTTCTCCTTCTGGCTTTGCACTCACATTCAGTAGCACTTGGCTATGACCCAATGCACCTTCTCAGCCTTGTTTTCTAAACACCGATAACAGTGTTCTTTGTTATTTCATCACCATTGCTACTGTAATTTTACAGAAAACTAAACATATTAGTATGTGTATTTTCATAAAAAGAACAACAATTGAAATGATTTTCTTTAACATCTGCTAACATCCAGAACTGGAAGTTTGTGGAATTCAGCCTAGAAATTTGCTAGGGGCTATTAAAGAGCTAACAGAAGTAGGTTCCTGCTGTGCTTCTGCTTTAAAGAAGCAAAGCAAATGATAAAATAAAATTTGCATTCATATAGCTTTTGTGATTAACAAATTGCTTTCTATTCCTTATTTCAGTCAGTCCTCAGAACTGCTTTGGAAGACTAGCAATATAACAGGCTCAGATGCGATGTATGGAAGAAGGGTGGTGAGTAAATCTGGTGAAAGGGGGTCAATTATATAGTGAAGGACAGAATTAGACTTGCAGTCATGATCTTAACATCATCTATACACATGTTGACTTTTAATGATGCGTACCTGAAATTTACAATGTAGTGTTAACTTATAGGAAAAGTAAGAATTTCTAGAAGAATTTAAGTGACAGGAGGTCACACAGTCAGAAGAGTAACAATCTGAAATTTTAATCATTGTTGCTATCTACTACACACTATCTACTACATACTACAGGCTATTCCTTTCCATGTACCAAGTTCACATAACTTTGGTAATTACTTGTACATTATCCCGTAAGAGAAAAAATTGGATGGCTGTCTCTCTTTGACAAGAATAATAGCAACCTTTTTGCGTTGTTTGGACTTGAGTCTCATTTGGGGAAAAGGAGTGTGGGAAACAGTAGAAACCATTTTGAAGATGACCTAATAGCAGAGGAAAGGGATGTGGGAAAGAGAGAGCAAAACAAAGACTAGATTCTTTTGAAGGAACATTAAAAGCTGGAAGGAAAACAAAAATCTGGAGGTAATTTTGCATAAAATAATGTCACAATGATGAGGGTGGTCCCTGCCATTTTTGAGTTCTCTTTGAAGGCATGGCTGAGAAACGAAAGAAAAAAGAAAAATTGTGATTCAAAGTAAAATTTCTTTGTAGGATGAGAAAAAAAATGAGACTTTTTTAATGCCCTTCCATCATTAGCCTCTATGGTCAGTACCTGTGGTGTGTGGACATCCCATTATTGTATCACCTGGACCCAGAGATCAGGGGTGTGTGCATATGTACATACGGACCCCTGTACTGAGAGGTGAAGGGATAGGAGGATGGTGACTTCACACTGAGGTAGAAGGTTCAAGTTGCTGTCACCCTTCCTAGCCTAGCTGTCTCCTCGATTCAGGACTAATGGCCTGTAAAAGTCTACCAAAGGCTCCATAATGATCTTCTTGTATCTGAGAACTGACAATGAACCTGTCCAGTCTCAGATGGTTTCTAAACACCCCTCAATCCCTCTTAACATCCTAACTGAATCCAAAATGATGTGAAGTGAAAACTGATCGATGCAACTTGACTTTTGAAAAATTGTTATTGATGATTTATCTTCCATTATCTTTGTCTACCCTAAAGGTCTCCCAGCTCCTTATCACCAGTGACTCATCATCATGATCCTGTTGTTGTGACTCTCAAGCCACTTGACAAAACACAAGGACTCCACTGAAGTTCATAGCAGCAGGTTTATTAATGGTACACCAGGGTCCCCAAGCCAGGTGGCAAGATAGACCCCAAGCAGTCTATCAGAGTTGCAAGAGAGTTTTGTAACAGAGTTGCAAAACCATCACCTTTCCTATTGTGAAGTAAGCAAGCAGGCATAGGACACATTCCCATAACTACAGGACACAGTCGCATAACTATGGTTTCCAATGATGCTGGCATCCATGATCTATCGGTAGACAATGCTGGTGCCCATCATCTATCAGGTAGAAAATGCTGGCATCCATCATCTATCAGGTGGACAAGATGAAAGTCAGGAACAATGAGGAATAAGGGGAGGCAGATACAGATGTCGGGCCAGTCAGCCATGGTGGGTAGAGAGAGGACACTGGTTTTAAAATGGAGGTTGTAAACAAAATGGAGTGACTTCCATTAGCCTGTTCCCAACACCTGTGTGTTTATTCCACCACTGATTTTGCTCTCCCTCCCTGGCTGTGTGCTTCAGTTCTGTTATCTGCTTGCTAGAAACCAAACAAAAGGACAAGGAAAAGTTGAAACCATAACTTGACTTTTGAAATGAAAAAATGGTGATTCTTAAAGCTCAAGTGAGAGAATCAAGAAACAAGTCTGAGGCGGTGGGGGGTTTCATGCCTATGTGGAATTCGGAGAAACAGAGACAGCAAAGCTCATTCACAGCCTGAATGTGACCTTGCAGGGAGCAAGGTGAAGACCAGTATCAGCTCTGAAAGCAAAAAGAACAGTGAATTAGAGGACTCTGGTGGCGGGTGTGACAGCCACCAGACATCTGAGAGATGTCACCTCAGCCCCTAAATCATTGCACAGTGCTTTAAACCAATGACACTGTGCTATGTTCAATCATCCCACCGTCTATGACACCTGCCTGTGCTGAATTTTCTGTGTCATACCATCCTCATTGCTTCATCATTGGGCCTAGCAGTCAAATAATGCTGGAGCCCTTGGAAGGTTCTTTTTTTTTAGGTTTTTTAATAATAAACAGCAAATCAACAGCCACTGGAGTTTCTCTTCTTCTTTGCCCTCTGCCCAAGGGTGAGGACACCCTTTTATCCTAGGCCGACTTACACTTACACATTCACTTATCTACTGGGCCATAACAATGGTAGGAAGGGCACCATACCATAGGGGCCATTATACAGGTCAGTGGAGGAAAAAGCCTGACAAACTCACATATCCACCAAGCCAACACACAAAAAATTTACAATTATTCCACCAGGTACATATGCCACAGCTTTTCGTACCATTCGTCTGTGAGGGATAAAAGGAAAACCAACAAACCAAACAGACAAGAAGATTTTTAAACTAACTCTCAGCAAAATTGAAGCATGGAGTGGGGGGGGGGGTTAGCGAAAAGTGGGAGTGGAAGGGGCACAAAAGACTAAGAGGATGATTCATGGGTGATAGGGTGGTAGGAGAACGCCAGGATAGACAATGATGTAAAATAAAACAAATTAAAATAATTAATTGATTAAAAAGTAGAATTTTCTCCCTCCAAAAGAATGATAAGGGATTAATAACACTGATCTACAAGGAACTCACACAACTAAACAAAAACAAAACAAGATGCTCAATCAAAAAGTGGGGAGAAGAACTAAAAAGACATTTCTCCAAAGAGGAAATACAAATGGCCAACAGACACATGAAAAATTGCTCAATATCACTAGCAATCAGAGAAATGCAAATCAAAACCACAATGGGATACCACCTTACACCAGTAAGAATGGCCCACATCAAAAAAACAGGCAACAACAAGTGCTGGCGTGGATGTGGAGAGAAAGGAACACTCTTACACTGCTGGTGGGAATGTAAACTCGTCCAGCCACTATGGAAAGCAGTATGGAGAACCCTCAAACTAATGAAAATGGAATTACCATTTGACCCAGCCATCGCACTTCTGGGAAACTACCCAAAGGAGACCTCAATGTGGGTACAAAAGGACACCTGTGCTCGGATGTTTATTGCAGCACTATTTATAATTGCAAGGACATGGAAACAACCCAAATGCCCCAGAACAGATGACTAGATGAAAAAGATGTGGTACATATACACAATGGAGTATTACTCATCAATTAAAAATGACAAATTTGATGAATTTATGGACACCTGGATGTATCTAGAAGAAATCATTCTAGCAGAAACGAGTCAGATAGAAAGGGACAGAAACCAAATGGTTTCACTAATATATGGTCAACCAAATGAAACTGCACAAGGGGAGAATGGGGACCAGCTGGAGCGGGTGGGAAGGGGAGGTGGTGGGTGACCCCCAGGGACTGAAATGATGTGAAATATATATAAATTAAAAAATTATTAAAAAAAAAAGTAGAATTCTACATAAAATGCAATGAAAGGAAAAAGAATCAAAGATCTTACCTTTTAAGATAAATGTTACAATTTATCCTGTGCTTAGGAACATTCTGGCAGGAAAGCAAGAAATGTCATGCGTTCTGCATTCTTATGATTGAGAAGATAAGGGCTTGAAATCATGGAAGACATAAAGGAGCCATGTGAGCTGAAGTCAGACTCACCTAAGGGCATGATGTCCTGACTTTTAGGATGGCAAACTGCTACCTTGCTTTGTTTTGTTTTGTTTTGCTCTTCAGTATCAACACAAGAGGTTACCTTACGTTAATGTCTGCATTGCGCTCATACTGTACTTGGACAATGATTTCACTGAAATATTTTCAGGTGCTTAAAGCAGATGTCTACATTTTGAGGGGAATTAAAGCTTATTTTCCAAACTAGGGAGAACACTCACTTTACCTTTTCCCAGATTTCACTCTTTCATTCAATCTTCTAATTTAGGGGAAGAAATACAGAAAAGAGGTTCACATTCTCTTAATTATGTTGGTCTTCAGGTTAGGAGAAACCAATCAAGCACAGGACTGATGGAACTTCTAAGCCTGGGTATGCTCAAGTGGCTGACTTTTAAGATTAGAGAAGCGGAACTCCAGTGCCTTTTATCTCTTTTTAGTTAACTTAATTGGATGTATAATTTTATATTATGTAAGGAAAAGAATTTGAAAGTGGCATGGTTCAGGGCTGAATTTGGAGAATTCTCTCTGTTTCACTTTTGGGGTGATTAAGATAATCTTCAAATAAAGATTCTGATGACTTCCCATTCTTCCTAAGCAGAAATTATGCTAATTATTGGTGTTAGTAGAGATTGCAGTTTTATCTTGTGTCAAACCAACCTTCTAAGTTGGGACTACTTCAGCATATTCAACAGTTTAGAAGCTCTTGACAAAATGATTAACACAAATGAACTGGAACAAATTTGAGACTTTTCCTGTTCAGTTTCAATTTTTTTTTCATATAATAGATACAGCTAATATTTAAGAACACATTTTATAGACCTAAAATTTTCCTTGTATGTAAATTCAATAGCTGTACAAGGAACACTAATCCTTTTGCAATTCTTGAGTCAGGGCAAAGGACACATTTGAAAAATAAAATTTATCACCAAGGTTTTTTTCTATGGGATCCAGGTCTAGGATTACGAAAAAGAAGAACTTCTTAACTCAGGAATTTACTCTATTTGCTGTGAGAAGAGAAAACACTATTCTGACCTTTATAGTGATTTGCTTTATATTAATAGCGATCCATTCTATTTTCCCATTGAATCATGTGTTTCTCTGCTCCATTTGCAATGCAAAGTGAAGGTTCTCCCATTGCCTCATTAATTTAAATTATCAGTCAAATATGCTTATGAGAACTAAGTAAAGAAATATAATTTTCACCCTGACATGAGTTGCGCTGGAGTTTTTCCCCTGAGGATATGCCCAGCTTAATCATCAATGTCTTCAAATATGAAGGTCTTGGGACTTAAGGTTGGATGATTCCTCTAAACTTTCACTCTCTCATTGTGCTGGTCTTTAAACTGTCTGAATCTGCTTTCATTTACATCATTTTTAATGTGTAGAAACAGTAGAGTTGTCAGGACCCTCTTTTAAGTTCAAGGAGAAAATATTCTGTAAATACGGAAGCAAAATCAAGTTGAGTGGCGCATTATCTGTATTTCAGCCAGGTAATCCTGGCGTGGCAGGACTGGCAGTGCTTGGAAGGTCAGAAAAGTATACATCTTAGCCCTCACAATTAGGGGATCATGCTCCATCATCCTCCACATGCTAGTTTGTCACCCTGGGAAGCTTCCTATGACATTTGCTGGCAAACAGGTGCATTGAAACAGCAAAACAGTAACATCAACAACAGCAGGTGAGGGTTGAGTCTTAAAGGCAACTGGGTTTCACAAATTTTGACCAGAACAGATGCTTAGAAGTTGTGAGATGAGTAATAACTGAGTATATTTTCTAGGTGGAATCTGCTAGAAGCTAACTCTCCAACCTTGACAAAACTTGAGAAAAGTTTGAAATGTAAGCTCCTTTCCACAAGAAACTAGTGCAGGTGATGAAGGACCTTAATACCTGCTGTGGGGCGTGTAGATTCCATGGTTCTAATGCCTGACTGTACTTCATTGAAAAAGCCTAAGTCTTTCCATGCTAACAAACAGAACTGTTCTGGCAACCCTGACTTCAAAAGCCTGGGATGACCTCCTAATTCTTGCAGCTGGGTTTGGGGGCATTTCCCCAAAATACAAAGTTGGGAAATCCACATGAGATTTTGAAGCTGTATCTAAGAGAAGTTTCTATTTTCCTGGTTACCTTCAGTGGTTTACCAGCCTTTCAGATGCTGAGAATTCCTTTCTTGATCACTGATGTTGGAAATGGGGTCATCCGATCAAAGATGGTAGGACTGCATACTAGTAGAAACAAGTCAAAAAGGGAAAGACAGAAGTCAAATGGTTTCACTAATATATGGGATTTAGTGAAAAAATAAACAAAAGCCACGAGGAAAAGACAAAACAAGCTAAACACCAAAGTGAAGCACACAACTTTGGGCAGGAGGGAAAGGGGGGAGGATGGTGGGGAGGGTGGGGGGATAAATTCCTGGGATTACAATAATGTGAAATTTAAGTATAAATAAATTCCTTTTAAACATTTTTTAAAAAAAGATGGTAGGACTTCTAGGAACTGCTGTGAGATTTCTATGTAAACACATAAATGTTGAGTTCAGGTCATTTCTATGAAATTGTTCATTTTACTTCAAAAGAAAAGGAAAGAGTGCATGCAAAGGTCTTGACACTAGTTTTACAGTGATTTTAATCTTGGTTTACCACTGGCAGCCATATAGATACCACCCTTCTGGAGAATATCTAAATATTCACATAGTAAAATTGTAGGAAAAGGAACAGAATATAGCATGCTAGGGACTGGAGGTAAAAACTAAAGAAGTGCTGATATATAGAGGGACTTTCAAATGCTATTGTCTCACCATTAAAGCAAACAATATAATGCATCATATATATGCAATTTTAATTAGCAATTACAATAATCCTATGAGATAGTTCTATTACTGCCTTCATCTTTCTTGGCTAGGGAAACTGAGGACTAGAAAGTTGAAATAACTTCTCTAGTAAACAGAATTAGTGATTGAACAATATTTACTTGCTTAGAGAATGTGAAGTTCTACTCTCAGTTCTCATTGGTATAAGAAACCCGATTTAATATTAATATTGACTTAATGAGCTTATGTGAATCAGGTGCACAAAAGGCAGCAAATGGAGGAGACTCTAATTTCCCTGATATTTCTCTGATAGATGAGGAGATACTTGTCAACCTAGGGTATTGCACAAACAGGTGCAGTTGTGAGCTGTCAACAGGTATACTCACAACTGTGATATGGGGGTACTGACTCCTCAAAACTAAACCTGACCATTATGCTCCTAATTTAAAGTGAACTTGGAAACTGGTGTAAGAATTTACACAGTGTTTAAGAATTTACTCAGGGTTTAAGAATTAAGTTAAGGGCACAGCTAGCCAGGATGAGCGGTCCTTAATCTTTGCAGTTTCAAATTCTATAAAAAAGGGGGGAAATCCATCAAGTTTTAGGGTAATATTTAATGTGGAAATTTGCATGAAACATGCATATTAAAAATGGATTGTTTGTTTTGCAGAAAAACCAGTTAAAAATATCACTAAAAGTAATCTGTAGAGAAAATGACTGTTTCCAATGTCTCTCCTGTTATTTCTGTTAGATTTCAACATTACTCTGTCATCAACTACTTCATCCCTGGAGTAGCTTAAAATCAAACTGAAGACTCAATCCACCTGTCATTCCAAGACTTTGATAGACTCACCCAGATTGAGGTTTGGGGGTTCTACATCGAGGTGCTCATATTGTTCATCTGATAATTCTATCCTCCTTCTGAGAAAAACTTCTTCACCAAATTGGTGCAAATGTATTATTAAACAATCAAGCCTGATGACTTGAGGCTGGAGCAGACTCCAGCTAGCTCTGGGAAAGCTGCCCAAATTCCAGGTTTTTCAGCGAGAATTATATACCATTGCAAAGAGATTAAATGTGCATTTTGAAGAATTTCTTACAAAGAAAAATCAGAATAGAAATGAATGTATGTACCTGATGCTGTCTATGCATTGAGGGAAATGGAGGGTTGTTAAAATATACCCAGTCCATTTAGATCCCTATTTTCTGGGAACTGAAGAGTTTTAACCATGTCCCCGAATTGTTGGTCTGGTAAAAGCAGCATCTAAAATACAGTTTTTTTCATTTTCCTGCATGTCATTTTTTCAGTACCAGACCAGTTGTACCCTGACGCTTGGCCTGCATCGCTTATTAATTGTTAACTTTGGTTTAAGAATCGCAATAAGAAAATGGTAGCTCATTTTATATGGTAGTAATTATCAATGGAATGTTTTTGAATGAGAACTTTCTACAAGCATTTGTCAGAGGTATTTTTCAGTCTGATATATTATGAAAGTCAGAATAGATTCCACACAGCATTCAGTCACCTTCCTTGGTGACAAAAAAAATCACTGAGATTTATAGAAATAGAACGGCTTTTCCAAATGATCAAGACCAGTTAAAGGTGGAAGAGGAAGCAAACATCAGTCCACACACCTGTGAAGGATTTCAGTAGACTTTTCCTGTACCCTCCTTCTGTAATTGCTAGAGACTAAATTATAGCGTATCTATCATCTATGCATTTAGCTAACTAGCCTCTATCTGTCCCACTGATTTATGTACCAGCTGGCTTCAAAGAGGATTTGTTAGCTTACCAAAAATTAGATACAACACAATGAGTCTTTAGATATTTCATACAGAAAGTGACAGAAACATGAATTTGGGAAAAATAAGCTGAAGCTGAAGGATCATGGACCAAAAAAAG
This sequence comes from Uropsilus gracilis, assembly GCA_004024945.1. Lineage (NCBI taxonomy): Eukaryota > Metazoa > Chordata > Mammalia > Eulipotyphla > Talpidae > Uropsilus > Uropsilus gracilis. The sequence goes on along the minus strand of PVHY01007784.1, from coordinate 48,260 downwards.
CGTATATTCTGCATTTTGACCAGTGACTAAGAATGAGATGCTAATAAGAACACAGGTTTCTATTTAGCAAAGGTAGAAACATAGATCACGTGACCACATCCACATGACTGAGATGATGGCATCTTTGCTAATTGGACCACAGTAAGCAAAAATAAGTATAAGCCAGTTGCTCAAGAAATTACTCAAAACATTCCAAAAATTGGAGCTAGCTTCTTGAAGGAATTATTCCCAAGTAATAAATTGCAAATAAAACCAACTATTGTCACTGTGCCTTCATATTGTATATTCTGTCAGCATCTAAAGAGAAAGTAAGAATCCCTCCTCCCCAAATTATAAATAGACATTTTGTAAAATTAGAACTGCAAGGATTTTATAATTAAATCCCTACCTTGTTATAATTAGGCCAGTATATTGAAGGATAGTTTGCTGGAAGGCACAGTAGGTAGGACTTCCCTTCAACATCTTCTCTGCTGAAGTGAAAGTCTCTCATTTTAAGCTGGAAAGTATGACGTATTTGAGAAATTCCAAAGATATTTAAAAAAGCAAAATTCGGAGAAATTAGTGCTTTAGCAGTGGTCACAGAGAACAGTCACCTAAACATGTATTTTAGAAATAAACCTACCTTATTCACTAAAAATCTACCTAGTTTTGTCAGTCATTTTATGAAATCGGTTTTTGATGTCTCCAACAATGATTAAGACATTTGTAGAAAGATAGATACAGTCCAATTATATCTTTAATATTTATAGATCAAACTCAGTAATGCTACATAGCTAGAGAGCAGATTGTCCAGCTACCTGTCCATAACTGGTTGATGAAAGCAAGAGCTTTGACCTTTATTGCCCAGAAGTTCAACATCACCAGTCCATCAAGAACTTGACTCAAATCAACTATATTGACTTCTAATCTAGTAAGTGTCATGGTTTTCCCCAGGATCATGAGTCATGATCTTTTTTTTTTAGATTTTTAAATGGTAATTATTTTATCTCCTATTTCGTTTCCATAGTTCTTTTGATTAAGTAAGTAAAGTTTCTGTCAAACACATTCTTCCCACTCATGAAATGGGCTACCGATTAAAAAAAAAAAAAAAAAACTCACAAATCATAGACCAGAAAATAAAATGCCATGATTTATGTCAACGTTGTAGAAATCTTTTTATTTTCCTTGGGAGACAAAATGTAGGGAGTTTTTCCTCTGGGTATTTCTTCAGTTATTAATTTTCTTCCCAAGATTTCTATTTTCTTAATATGTCCATTTTATTCTGATCATGGAACTTATTTTCTACCTTATTTCTAAACATGAAAATTTCAACAAGTATGTTAGTTCTTGGTAGTTGCTTAAAAGTTTCTTGACTACATAGCAGGTACTAAAAGTAAGGAGATGAGCCACCGTCTTAATGCACTTTGACTCTTCTCACTATTCCTCATAAAATCATCAGGCACCATAGTATTCTCTCTCATGAGAGACAGAATCTTCCTTCCTCCACCTACCAATCCTTTTGTTCTATATCTGACTGCTTAGGCAGCCCCCGCAGCACCCTCATTTTTTTTAAAAAAAAGTGTTCCCTATTCTTTTAAAGTACCATCAAATTTATAAGCTTTCCCCTCTAAGTGTTATATTTTCCTACTTTACAACTTCCTAACAGGGTTCTCAATGCATTATTTTTAAAAATTTTGGGAAATTTTTACCTCTTTGACATCTTCCTTGGGTTTAATATATATATATATATATTCTTTCTAGCAACTAATAATTTTTAATTGAGTTAGAAAAAAAAAAAGAGGTGATACCTATACCTTTTCCCCTTGTGCCCCTAACAGATGGCTCAATTATATTCTCTTAGCCCCAGTAATTGGAGAATATTTTGGTCAAGGTGCAAACCACACATACATATCTGCATATTAACAGGATATCTCTTTATGTTTCCATACCAACAGCTGGGGTTCAGATAAACTATAAATGTCTTTGTTTACCCTGTACACACACACACACACACACACACACACACACACACACGTTTCTCTAGCTCCTATCTTTAAAACCAAGAAAATCACTACAAAGTTGTTCAGCAAGACATATGTTTTTAATACTCACTCTACTGTGGTTGCATAAACCAGTTCCCAGAAACTGAACCCTGACATTTGTTGCCATCCCAATCTCTTCCTTGTGAATCTTAGTTAATCTGGAAAAGTGTGAACAATATCAGTCTAGTTTTTTTTTTTTTTTGATAATCATCAAGTTCTCAAAGACCCAAGAACCAAATATTTCCAATCATGCAGTTAAATTTCTGCATGGAAGCCTTATCTGTGTACTTGGAAGTATGGACTTTCTGGACACATACCTAAAAAGTAGGCTTAGTTATTGTATCATCCAGAGTCCTAGTCAGGAAATATGTCACACTTGAACTGAGGACTCTGGGATTTTTATAAAACATTGAATTGCAAGGGAGTAGATGGGGATTAGGGAAATGTAAAAGGGACAATGTTAACAAGGAGACTGACACTGGCTAGAACTATTATCCCCAGGTCAGAAGGCGAAGAGCTGACCAATGTAAAGGGCACTGGAGTGGAAAGGAATTCCCGAGAGCATTCCCTCTGGCCTCCATTAGAGGGAATTAGCCAGCACTGAAGGAGGAAAGCTGGGTATATACATACTAACCGCACTCACTTCTCTTTGCTTCTCCCTGGTTGAATCCAACCTGAATCCAAAGGACTGGATTCAGATCAGCCTCCTGCAGCACAGAGTAGGGTAGCAAAGAGTATAGAGAGGGGCTGGACAGAACAAATAAAAAATATTCAGCACAGTTACTACCTGAAGCTGGTAGCCATGTGGCACAACCGTCTCAAGAAGATATAACTTTAATCCAAAGCAGCAATGTTGAGCTCAGGAAGGCATTCTAAAAGTGGTGTCACTGATACTCCACTGTTACCTATTATCTCTTCATCCAGTTGCTCAAGTATCTTGTACCACTCCCATAGCCTCATGTTGGCACATGCATAATACATTTTCAGCATTGTTGTAGACTAACCCAGAAACTTTCCTTTTACATCTCCTACCACTGTGGTGAACATTTTATCTTGTGCAACTGTCCATCAGCAATGTTTCAAATTTCCAAGAACAGTCATAGATCTACAGGCAATGATGTGTCAGATTTGGACAAATAATAGAGAATGTCTTATTCCTCCAGCCATGATCATGGCTCCCTGAGATGAGAGCAGTGAGGTTAGCAGCAGATCACCTCTGTCAAATGAATTCATTTAGAACAGCCTCATGAAAGAATTGTAGTTTTATGGTGACATGGTTGACCAAAGTCAAAATGTTGTGGATGAAAATAAATGGTCAGTAGAAATTCAGAAAACTCTCTTCTACATTTTTCTATAAGAGAGATGTCTGCTCAGGGGAAAAAAAAAAGGTAGTGGTGCTAGTCAGCTTGAGGGGGGAATAGATGCAAGAATATCCTTTTCCGCTCACAAAGATGAATTGTTTCTAATGTTGTCATTTGAACACTGTCACTTCAAATTTTAAGTAGGAATGTGGCATTTTTCAAAGCATGTAAGTCTTGTTCTAATGGAAATTCACATGATTTGTTCTTCTGCAAAATATATTCGATTCAAGTGAAAAGTTCATTTTACCCCTAAATTTCAATATCTCAGGTGACCCTAGGGGAGAAAATTCTGTTTCAGAAAGTGCAATAAAAGCACCTAAGTATGCAGCTGTATTACTTTTTAGGCACAGAAGCAAACTCTTTGTGTCCTAGTAGCTAATTATGATAAAGATTTGCCTGGCATGCAATTTTGTCTCCTTAGCATCTTTTATATTGAAGTCACTCTGACTTACAACACATCCACATTTTACTCACTGACCCTTAAAGTACAAATGAAAGCTGATAAAATGATAACAAAGTGCATTCTGAATAAGTTGCTGGGAAATGCCTCAAACTTGAAAGACATTTCAATAATAATTCACCAACCAATTCCATTAGTCTTAAAGACTAGAGAAGCATAAAAAGAAAATTTGAATTACCCAGCTCTTCTTGCTGAAATTCCTTATTTCAAGCTAAACTTAAACCTTTTGGCTGTGGTGTCTTGTTCTTTTGGACCCAGCAAAACACAAGATACTAATGGCAAAACAAAATTAATGATAAACTCTATTTCTCTGCTCCACACTTTGATCCTAGCAAACATCATTTATCTCTGAATGCTATATACTAAAAGCCCCATTCATTTAAAGAAACCTACAAGCCTCAAAGGTGATTTAAACAAGTTTATGATAGTATTGTGACATCTTCTTTTAAATAAGGTTTTTCTCTGGCAACTGCAGTCATTTTTGCCAGTATTTTCTGCAGTGTGTACTTTGTGTTATATAGATAACGTTGACATCAGAGCATCCCAATTTTCTTACAGCTTGTTTTTAAGCTTTATTAGGGTAGCATAGCCTCTGATCAAGAGCTCAGTCACACTGTGGAGGCATAATCTCTCTTGTAACATCACTCTATCCAGAAGTTCAGTGGCAGCACTCCCCCCCCACCCCCAACCATTAAGTATCATCCAGCCCTTTGTGAGATATAAGAACTGTGCAGAGTACATCTTCCTGCTTGGCCCTTTTCTTGTCTCATAGCATATCACTCTGCACACAGGTCTGTAGGCATTAACAGAATCATGTAGATTTCTAGAACTTTCTCAATGCAATTTTCTCTTCCCTGTGAATTGCCATCACCTCATGGCAGGGTAAGTGTATTATCAGGGTGTTTACCCTTCCATCATTAACCTCTATGACCAGCACCTGTGGTATTGCACCCTCCCCTTGATTGTACACACCTGAGCTCAATAGCTGTGCACATCTGTGGGTGTGCACCCTTGGACCTAGAAGGAGTTAAAAGGGTATTGAGAGGAGAGAACAGGGAGAGTGGGCATGAGGGAAACACACAGATAATATCAGGAAGAGAGATGTCCAGAGGAAGCGCATGAAAATTCCTGGAGGACTGGGGAACTCACCATTTTCCCAGGTCCCTTGTCTCTCCTACCCAGCATACCTGGCCACGCAATTGGCCCAGCCTCCCTGTCTGGTGTGCTTGTGTACCTGGTTCCTTGAGAGCACTGAAGCTGTAAAATCCACCATGGACTCTGACCTTCTTCTTCAGCGGCTGGAACTGATGAGAGTCGACCTGAACTGGGACGGTTGCACTCCACTCAATTTTTAAAACTGGATCTGGGGGCCACCAAGCTTTCATGATCATCGCACTCCCTGCATCATCACCCCCAAACTACCTCTACACACAAAGCCATCATGTCTGCCAATTCCTGTTTCGTTTCCTTGATCACATTGATCACAGTTTGTGGAAGGTGGAAGCAGGTAGAGAGATGGAGCTTCAGACAAGAGGAACACCTCCTATCTCTCGAGCCCCCTCTGGCACACCAAGGGTGGGCAACAGCACATCTGTCACCTGTCACTCAGCTTCCTAACCTCTTTGGAATGTCCCAAGAGACATGACCTATTAGTAATGGCTGTTGCCCCACAGGTAAATTCTCCTGTTATCGCACATCCCTGCATCCTCCCCGCTGTGTGTCATGTAAGCTTTGCTACTTCCTCATTACATCATTGTAACATGTATGTAAGGAGCTTCACAACTTCATTAAACTGGACCTGGACATGTTTCCCAGGATCCCTGTTTTGTGGGCTGGCCTCACAGAGCTATCAATCTCTTCCGTCTCATTTTCTTCTTCATTCCACATGTGACTCCTAACAACACTTCTGTGTTTGGATAACTGAAAACTTACCATTTTTGTCTACTACTCTAGTTATTTGAAATAGCAGGAAAAGTCTAAATCCAGTTACTTGACCATGGTCAGGACTTACTTTTTTAACTCTTTGTTCATTTTTGGAGAGTATTTTATTTCTCCCTCAGGTGTAGTTCCCATTGTTCTCCCACCACCACTTCACCTGAGATTCATCACCACAGTCCCTTGCGCTCTTCCCAGCCCCCCCCCCCCACGGTCTGACCCGTCTCCCGCCTTCTCCCCTGCTGTTTACCTCAGATCTATGGTCAGCTTGCAAGTTTTGTCTTTTTCCTGACCTTTTATTTGGTTTCTCTATATTTCTACTTGAACGTGAAATCATCTGATATCCACCTTTTGCCTTCTCACTTACTTTGCATATCGATAAATGACGTTTATATACTTTTTTATTGGTTAGTGCTTTTGTATCCTCTAGTCAAAAATCATTATCACTTGAGTTCCTCTAACATCATCATTTTACATTTAAAAATTAGATCTACAATTCCCCTAAAAATATTTTTCTCTGTATTGAGTTTTGATCAATATCATCTTCCTTAATATGAATGTCTAGATGGACTTGGACTTTATTAAAAGCACTTTCCTCTTTATAAATGAGCTACTTTGCTAAGAAATGTGACTGAATATATGTTGGTTTATTTAGAGGCTCTCTGTTTGTTCCATTGATCTATTTGTCTGTTTTGGCACCAGCTTTATAATAATCTAAAGAGATAATATATCTTTGGGGTTTGTTTTTCACAAAGTTGCCTTGGACATCCTTGACTGTTTGTAGTTCCTAATGCATTTCAAATTTAACTTGATGGTTTTTGAAATACAAACACTCACACATTCATAAATCCTGATATTATTTTTATCGTGATAGTATTGGGTATGTGATTAATGTGAGTGTAGTCAAAATATTAATAATCAGGCTTCCAGGAAGTCATGAAATATCATTCTACTTACAGACCCTCATTTATCTCAGCCAATAGCTTCTCTGATTTTAGTAGATTTTGCACATTATAATTTAGATTTATGTCCATGTATCTGACGCTTTGATGTTATTATCAATGCTTTGTTGCTACTTCTTTTTCATTTATTGCTAGTACATAAACATGCAATGGTTCTTGTTTCTAACCAACAACATAGTGGCATTGCTTAATTCACTACTAATAATTTTAACATTATTTTGGAATTTCTTGGTCAACAAATAATAATACTTATTTACCAACTATTTTTATATTTTTCATTTCTTTTTTCTATATTTTTTCTTATTGGCCAAGGACTGAATGCAACTACTGAATTGTAGAGGCTCCATTATCTTGTTTCTATCTTTGAAAGATGTTTTCAATATTTACCATCTCTTGTGATTTTTCCTGTAGTAATCTTTTAATGTTCTTTGTCAGATTTAATTTGCAAGGGTTCTTGTTTGTTTTATTCATGCATGTATCAGTCTGATCATATAATATTTCTTTTTTTATCCGCAAAGCAGAAGTTATATTGCTAGATTTTTTTTAATTATACTACTCTGACCAAACTCCATTCTATCTTTCTAACATTTGCTAAAGTATTTTCTTCAACTGATTATGAACATGTCAGAGTTTTTCTTGAAATTTGTCAGAAAGGAAGATGCTTATGAACACAACAGATCAGATAATTCCTCTAGAAGGAAAATTTTATGGGAAAAATGACTACATTATAATCATCAGATTGGATAAAATATTGCTATGCCTGGTTAAATAGTATAGAATCTTTGTAAAATTGATTAAATAACACTAGGCTCTTTTTAAAGTTGAACACAAGATTTTAGAGGAAACTGTTAAGTTTGTTAGTGTCTCTCAGAAAATTGCTGAAATATTGTATCAAGAATGGCAATTACTTCCCAAAAGGACACCTAGTCACATTAAAATGTCAGATACTTGCAGATTTTGGAAAATTCATTTTAATGTCAAATGATTTGCTTATTGACTACAAGAAAAATGAAAAGCTATGAAACCTGCCAAAAATTTTATCCAGTTATAGAAAGAATTAGTTCACACTGGAAACTTTAAAAGAGATAGTGGTAGAAAAAATGATTATGTTAGTTTCTGGTACCTTTAAGAGTACAGCTGATTTGTTTGCAATGATCCTTGTCCTGTGGTTCACCACTTACATTTCAGTTAACTAATGTAGTAAAGTAATTGCATATGGATCCCATGCAGCTATTAAGAGTTTTACTGCAAGGTGGAATGAACCAAAACTAAACAAGGACATAAGAGAAAGAGGGGAAGGAGAAAGGAAATACTTTGATAGTTTTCACCAAAGCATGATTATATTACTAAGATACATCAGTAAAATTAAATTATTCTTAATAAACATTCCAGTGACTATTAGAGAATGTTTCCACAAATACTGATTTCACCCTATATCTTTAATCAAACAACCCTAAAAACATATTATAATACATTATAGTTTCATTAAAAATAATGTACACACAAATAATGTAGCTAAAATTATGTAGATTTGTTTAAAAATGATATTAAATTATCTCTGGGATGGTAGGGTTTTTTCTTCATTTTGATTTTTTTAAATATGATTAGCTACATAAGAAATTATAAATCTGTAAGAATGTATTGTTTTTTTGGACACATACACAATTACCCATCTTGTCTTGCAATAGCCTCTAAAATCTTTTTAAAAAGATGCTTTCCTCTAGGAGAAGCAATTGTTTAGCATGTTTTACTGAATGTCTATTAAAAGGCAAAGAAAAGTACTCCATTAACTTCTGTCTTATTTTCAATAATGCTTTCGTGAACACACAGCCTTCGTGTGTTTTTATTCCAAGCATGCCTTCCACAAGTAAAACACATTATTTCACCATCGCCCATGGCATCCTTTGTGAAAATCGACCGTCAAGTAACCCACCGAATACAATTTATCCAGTCCTCCTTACTGCTGCTGGAGGTTCTGGAATTATAAGGTCATTAACCATTTTCTCCACAGAAATACTCTGATACTCCCTCAAGCCTTGAATTCTCCGGTAAAATGAAAAGGGACACGTATAGGAAGAGAGTGGAACCAAATATCATCCAGTCAAAAATGGCGACAGTCCTGAAAGCAGAGTCTTGACAAGTAGGCAAGTAGTAGAGAGTCAATCAGGTTCCCATTTTACATTTGAAGAATGTGGTGCCAAACACACTAGCCAGCTGCCTGTCTACAAGCCCCACCCCCTGCAGAAGCCTGCCTGGGGAACAGAGTATGGAATGTCTCCAGCAGTTTTCATTCTGGCAGGACTCTGGTTTGAAAAAACATTGTGGAGCCCAGTAGGTATCATCCCAGTGGTTCATATCACCGGAAATTATGTCTCAGGGACAATGAACAGTTGGAAAAAGTGAGTTTCCCATAGACATGGTAGACATCAGGCCCCATGTGTCTGGATACATCTCTTATTCCTAAATGACATATTCCATTTAGTGATAATCTATCTGCTCAGTGTTACCCATTATTGTTTACAGTAAAATAAATTAACATACATTTTTCCCAGCCATTCTACACTACCACAGCACCAGACACAAATACTTGTCACCAAATGACCAAATAAAGTAATAACATCCCAAATATCCATTTCACTAGAGGGATACATTATTCTAAGCAAACAAATTGTTTGCATGGCTGGGATAGCACCTTGTATGCAATTTGTTTGCTATGTTGGAAAAGAGTTTGTCTTTCTCCAATTTTTTAACACCACCACAGGGAATATAATACAAACATTTCAGATAGCCAGTCCCAGCCAAGCATATGTTGACTTTGTACCTGCTTCCTTGGAGAAGAAAGCTTATGATTTCATTGTTCTTAATTATTGTACTATTCCTTTAAATGTGTAGTAAATAGAGCCACTTCACAGTTTTCTGCATAGATACACAAAAACTTAGGAAATCATTTTCTTAAATGTTGCCGTGAAGAGCTTTAAGACCTAATAAAGAGTGGGAAATGGTGACATGGAAAAAATATTTTTAAGTGTAATTATCACTAACTGGTTTACAAAACAGTACAATTTTCATCAAAATCTTAATAGGTAAATTTGAAAAATGAGCTACTCTAAATTTTATAATGAATAGAAAACAATGAAAAATAGTCAAAAAATATAGCTTGAGGGACCAAAAATGAAAGCTGGGCGACTTTTACTCCCTGTTATCAAGATTTTAAAATCTGCAGTAGTTAGTAAATGAGGTATTGACACAATGAGAGACAAACAAAAGTACAGAGAAAGAAGCAGACACACGCATACATGGACACCTGTGTTACAAAGACACCATTACTGCGACAATACTAGACAGATTACTGTGGAAAATACTGTCTTTTCAATAAACTGTGTCTGATCATTTGGGTGTCTACATGGAAATAAATAGTCCTCACCCTGCCCCCACCATGGTGCATGCAAAAATCAAAAGCAGATGGATAGAGATCTAAGTATAAAAGATGAAACAATAAAACTCCTAATTAAAGCAAGTATGAAAGCATTTTTTTTTTTTGACTCTGTAGCTGGCAAGGATTTCTTTCCAAGTTAGCATTAACCATTAAAGTTTAATAGAAGTAAACCACAGTAAAATGAGGAACATATGTTAACCAAAAGACATTAGTAATAAAGTGAAAATACAAACCACAAAATGGAAAAAAGACATTTCTAATATCCAGCACCAACAAAGGTCTTATATCGCAGTATAATTTTAAAAACCTTAAAAATCAATGAAAGAAAAATCGAGACAATAAAAAAATAAATAAGAGACTTAAGAAGAGATACCTCAGATGATCAACAGCATCTAGAAGGTATCCTGACTTCCAAATGCCAAGAGAAATAGACAGACTAGCAATATTAAATGTTGGCTAGGACACAGAGCAAAAGCTTTTGCCAAATCTTTCTGAAGGAAGTAAAGAAATGCAAATTTGACATAGGCACTTTGGAAAACAAGTAGTAAGTAGCTGGTAGCCCCCCAGTCAATAAAAAATACTTCCATGCTTTAATTAGAAATTTTATTGTTCCATTTTTTATATATTAGATCTCTATCCATCTGCTTTTGATTTTTGCATGCACCATGGTGGGGGTGGGACAAGGACTATTTATTTCCATGTAGACGCCCAAATGATCACACATTTGGGCATCTTTATTGAACAGATAGTGTTTTGCACAGCAATCTGTTACAGTGATGATGTCTTTGTCACATGCACAAGAAATGCTGTCTTATTGACCCACAAATTGCTCAACTAAATATCCAACCAAGAGAGTTCTGGACTTAGGTCAACCAAGGACCTCTGCAAAATATTTATATGAGAACTGAAGAAGGTCCTATTGCCATTCCTAAATAGTCATCACAGCACTACATCAATAGCTCAAATGGATATAAATGCAAGTATTCATCAGTCTGCATGTCTGTGTATTTTAGTATATTCATAGAATAGGATATCATTCAGCAATGAAAAATAAATGAATGAATACAACATTCCTCAATAAAGATGAATCTCACAAATATAATCCTGAGAAAAAGTTTCAAAATATGACATCATGTGTGATTAGCATTTTATGCAATTCAAAAATAAAACATTAAATTATGGTGTGAGAAAATAATAGCAGTTACTTCTGGTTAGGGGAAGAATTTCTAGGAAAAAGTACAAGGATGGATCTGAGATGTTTTATCTATAGATTCACTCACTATTTGAAAACGTTTTATATATGGTTTTCTGAACATATCTTAAGTCAGTAAGTTTATTTCAAGCACTTTGAAACATGCAAAGCTATTCTATGATATGAAAATGTAAACAGTAATTAATTACCTTTGGGGAGGGTCCTGGGCAATGCTGAGCAGAGTTTTTATAACTCTGTCGGGGACACAGAACATGGAGGATGCTGGTTTTGTTTTAGAACCTGTATCATATTTACATTGGTGTTTTCACTATGATGTGTGAGGTTTTATTTCATTAAAAAACATCTATTCATAATTAAACACATTTGGAGTTTCTCATGTATGTGTTATAGTTCACTTTTTTTTTTTTTGTAGGGATACCTGTACTTAGGTGATTATGGCAGCAGTATTTATAATTGCAAGGACATGAAAGCAGCCCAAATGTCCCAAAACAGATGAATGGATGAAAAAAATTGGTCTATATACACAATGGAATATTACTCATCAATTAAAAATGACAAATTTGCTGAATTTATGATAACATGGATGTACCGAGAAGAAATCATATTAGCAAAAACAAGTCAGAAAGAAAAAGTATCCAAATGGTTTCACTAATAGATGGGACATAGGAAAAACAAACAAAAGGCTGGGAGGAAAAGTCAAAACAAGCTAAAAACTAAACTGAAGTACACAACTCAGGGGGTGGAGAAGATGAGGAGTGGGTAAGGGGGGGAATGATCAGGGAGGGGTGAGCCCCAGGGACAACAAAGATGTCAAATAATTATACATATAAATATATTATTTAAAATAAAAGAAGTAGTTCACATTTTAAGTGTTTCAAAACAATAATACCAACTTCATCCACTCTTTTTGCACTAAAAAAACAAGAAATCATCCACTGTATAGTCAATATTAAAAATTATTTCTACCAGGCCAGCTCTAAATATGCATATCAATAAATGAGGTTCTCATTCATAAAAAGTATGTTGCCTTTTATGCAAATAATATTGCAGTTATGATGTGACTTAGTAGCTTTGTTATCTGAAATAAGAGTTGAAATTTGAGCTCCCCAAAACTGAATTATTCAAATTATTTGAAAATAAGTTTTCAGTTTGCAACTCTGAAAAAGGGGCACAATCTTACTTTTTAAAATAATGTGTATTGAGCAAATGAGGATAATTACCAGCTTAAGTCTAGACTGCAGTTACTACTGGAATTTAAATACATCTATCTTGGTCTGCCTGGAATACTGGTATGTGAGGTCAGAGTTGTCTCCCCAGGAATAACAATTTAATTAAAAAGACTGCTAGTACAAATAATGCAGATAATTCAGATGTACATCTTCTTCTGACCCAGGGCACCCAACCCTTCAAAATGACTAGCTGAGTTCTAAGAGAAATAAGAGAGAAGAAAAAACAGAGTAAACATTGACTCACAAACACAGAGTAACAGAAGAACAAAATTGCTCCCTGGATCAGCTGCTTCATTGCGATGGTAGAAAGAATGTTCTCCTTTGGGACACACATGCCAGCATACTACAACATGTCAGATAAGGATGGAAGGAAATAGCACTACCACAAGATGGCAGGTGGGTCACTAACAGTACTAGCTGCTAACGGTAATCACCAGCAACATTGGAGACCACTCCCCGTGGATACTTGTGTTGCTTGGAAGAGTTGTCACAGCTTTGGCCCCATGAGAAACAAGACCAGCGGTTAAGGTGAAGGTAACTCACAGTTTCTCAGAAGTAGGTGGGAGGCAGGAAGGGCAGAGCGGATAACTTAATTGTGGACAATTGGAAGGCAGTTGATTGTTAGGAGTCACATGTGGAATGAAGAAGAAATTGAGATGGAAGAGATGGATAGTGACCTGTGAGGCCAGCCCACAGCACAGGGATACTGGGAAGCATGTCCAGGTCCAACTTTAAGAAGTCGAAATGCCACATATATACCCCAGTCAGGAAATGTTGCAATGATGTAATGAGGAAGTAGCAAAGTGTATGTGACAGGCAGCAGGGAGGATGCTAGGATGCGTGCTAACAGGAGAATTTACCTTTCGGGGCAACAGTCATTGCCAATAGGTCACATGTCTCTTTGGGACATTCCGAAGAGGTTAGGAAGCTGGGTTACAGGTGAGAGATGTGCTATCGACTACCCTCTAGTGTGCTAGAGGCTAGAGAGATAGAAGGTGTTCCTCTTATCTGAAGCTCCATCTCTCAACCTGCTTCCACGTTCCACAGTTGATTATTGGTGTTAATTTAACTTTATTAAACTCTTTATATTAGAAAACATACATTATTAATAATCAAAAGGAGCAACTTGGTTTTATAGATTTTTTAGCATTATCCAACCTTTGCTTTCTTCTAATTATCTAAATAAAATTTATGACTCATCATTCTTTTGTGTTATGCCTCATAAAGTAGATAGTTATTAGCTGAAGATTTTTAGACCTTTCCACATGAAAATTATCAACATTTTAAAATCTAACTGCACAAAGTAATATTAAATGTCACTTGCAAAGCCTGACATAACAAAGGAAAGGTCTGTGTAATCCCTTTGCAAATGTTTTGCTCAGATGTAGCCAGCATCAGAAATGTGCAAAATAATGTCATTGTAGAACATTTTGGAACATTGTTATCCAAAATTTAAAAGCCCAAAATCTAATTGATGTCTTCACTCTTTTGTCTTCATTCCTTGCTAACTTGGGAATACTAATGCCTAAATTCTAAGTTTCCAAAGAAACACTAAATAAAAAGAATCAGGGTAAGACCTTAACTAAAAACCAGCATTCAATGCTTTCTACCCAGAACCTAGACGAGAGGGCTATGTACATGTAATGCATGCAAATATGTGATACATGTAAAATGTATGCAACATATGTAAATGTATGTAATTCATGTAAAATGTATTTACACATAAATATAAGATATAATCTGCATCAGCATCAGAAATGATAGAGTGGACCCATGAGAGACCATGAAATTGATGGACTTTAAAAATAGAAAGAATTCAGTTGGGGCTAGAATTAATGATTTACCTAAACTCCTACCCAGACCTTCCAAGATGTCTTGTCGGTACCACACAAAGTATTTTCTAAACTATTGAGGAGACAGGATTGGACAAAGAGGAGAGTTGACAGCTTAGTGGACATCAAAGCAATGGGGAAGGAAGAACAAGGGGGAACAGGTGTGACATGGGAAAACAGATCTCTTATTAGGAGTGTTATTAGGAGTAAGGGACTACCCCCTTTTAATTCCTTTTTACTGAGGGTTATTACCCCCTGCACACAGCAGCTACCCAGAGATCAAACCTTTTTAACAAGGGTAGGAATAGAGATTTATTTGCAGGCACAGGAAACACAAACTAAAAGAGTCCACACCCTCACAATTATCCCAAACGGAATAGAGCCCCCCTTCCACTTCTCAAGGAGCTGTGTGGAATTTTCTTCAGTCTTAGGGTACTTCTGGTTGAAAATGGCAGGTTGTGTCCTTGTCTCCTGATCCTCTGTCACTCCGGTTAGCACCAGATGAATCCAACCTACACAGGTGGGTCTGAGGCAGGTCTGAGTTGCACAGTGGCTTGGCATTTCATCAGGGTACCTCCTCTACCTTCACATAGCTCTCAACCCTCAGGAGGGACCTGAATGTGGGGTGGGGGGAAGACCCCCAAAGGACTCAGCTCTTGGGTCCTAATCCTGAGGCCAAAAACCTCCACACCTGGTATCAATTTCCAGGCTCTGGCTCTCACTCTCCTTCCCCAAAATTTCATCTCTCATCTCTGTTCCTTTCCTCTTTTATCCTTCTTCCTGCTCTCCCTCCCCTCATGAAACCAGCTGCCCCAATTCACAATCACACTCTCCCCTGGTGGTCCATACTCCCCTTTCCCACTTGGGCCTTGGAGTCATCACCCCAGGATCCTTCATGACATAATCACCAAGGCTACTTAGATATTCATCAAGTCTGCTTAGGTACTTGACATCAAGATAAAAGAGGAAGTAGCCTTATATGACTTTAGGCTATTCTTAATCTCTGTGTTTTTCAGATATAGGTGATAGCAATGCCTACGTCATTTTTCAAGAAATAACACTGCCCATATTGGGATCCTGGCTTCAGGAAGACAGATGTGGCATGGGAGAACAGGTGTGACATGGGAGGCCAGATGTGACCATGGTAAACAAAGTCACCGGTGACAAAACTGTTACTTGATTGCCAGGGGTTCCCTTGATGTCCCTGGAAGACAGAGCTCTTGGGGCTATAGCAGCATGCCCTGGGGTCCTGCCAGATGGCCAAACTTTCCACTCACCAGCTTGGTCTCCAGACTCCCCCTAGTTTCTTCCTCAAGACTTAAATACACAGACCTGGTTACAAAAGCATTTATTATTTCTTCCAAAAAGACTTCTACCAGAATATAGCAGTGCTATTCAGCATTGCCCCAAACAGGAACTACCTCGAATGCCCCTCAAAATAAAGAAACAGTAAGTAGATGATGTTTAATTCATTCAATGAAATGATGCTGTCTGTCTACACAAAAAGCATGAATACTAATTCATGCAGCAACATAGGTGAATGTAGAAACTTTACCTTGCCAAAGGGTATAAAAATGTGAAGAATTCATTTGCATGAGAATATCCATTTTTATGAGATGCAAGAGCTGGCAAAACTAACCTATCCTGATGGAAATCAGAACAGTAATTGTCCCTGGGGAACTGCCTGAATGGAATGAAGAGAGGTGGAGGGGGGATAGTAATGGTGTATGTCACATTGTTTACATGGGTCTATCCATTTGTCAGAGCTCATTGAATTTAATCTCAAGTATCTACACATTTTGCAATATGTAAGTTTTACACCAATTAAAATAAATTATCTGAATTGAGCAACTCAATTAGTTTCTTTCATTGCTTACCAAATCCATGCACCCTTCTGTGAGTGATGTACAGTGTGCATTTTCCTGCATGGTGACTTTAAATGTGGCCTAGTTATTTCCATATTCTTATTTTTTATTTCACTGATATCTTTATTCCTGAGAAAGAGAGAGAGAGAGAGAGTGTGTAGGACTAAAGGGATGATTCTGGATCCACTGTATGAGACATTTTCCCCCTTGTGTTTTCTTAGAAGTCACTCTTATCCTTTAATCTTGGTGAAAACACACTACTGGGAAATTAACAAATATGAACAAAACTAGCTGTTTTAATGACCAAAACTCCCAAATAAAGCTGCTTCTTTCTTTGGACTAGACTCCAATCAGAAGATAAGACTTGTTAATTTAACTGCCTCGGTGACTTTCTATGAACTGAATGCTTAATAAATTTTGGAAGAAAAAGAGCTTCTATTTTATCTTGTATTATTTTATTCTTGATATTCTGAGATGCATTTTTATGGTGACTTTGCTTTAAAAAAAAAAGAGTAAGGTAATCATTTCAGCCCCATCAGCAGCAAGATAAATGAAAAGAAGAAATGCCCCTTCGTCTTGCTCTCATTTTATATTAAAAGTTGTACTCATCCTGATATTACTCTGGTAACAAGTCCAGCAAGATATACATCTTCTGCAAGTAGACATCAAAAGAAAGAAATTTATGAAAAGAACTGTGACTTGTGCTTATTAAGTTTTTTTGTGTTTGAAGAAAAATCCCTAGATGCAAACAGCTCAGAAAATAGTCTAGGTCAGTAAACTAAATTCCATGAAGTTATTCTGACCTTGCTCAGTCCACCTTTCCATTTCTTTTTTTTTTTAATTCAAAAAAATTATTAAAATTTGTATTATATAGATAATTATTTCATATCTCTGTAATCTGGGGGGCTCCCCCTCCCTGGTCATTCCCTCCCTCACCCCCCCCTTTCCATTTTTAAAACACAATTCTGTTTTAAGGCTCTAGTGCTCTTTCCCTCTCTTCATGGCAAACAATCAGTTGTGACTACCTAAAGTTATATTTTCAACACACTGCAGCACTCAGTGTCACAAGTTCAGGGACATTGTTCATCTCCCCTGAATTATTTAAACACCTCCCCTCAATACTTGCCTACCATCCCTAATGCTGCTAGAACTACAACATGAATCCTGCTAATACTGCCCTTCACCTACTCAGGCTGCCATGACAAAGTAACAGACTGGGAGGCTTCAACAGAGATTGAATTCTCACTCTTCTGGAAGCAGGGACTCTAATATCCTAGCTGCTCCCAAGGTCCCAGCTGTCTTTGTCTCATGTAATCTTTTCAGGTGAAAGGGTCAAGGGTCTTTATAGGACCTCTTTTGGAAGGAAGCTAATTCCACTCATGAGGACTCTGCTCCCAGGACTGACTCACCCGGCAAAGGTCACACCACCAAATACCGTCACACTGGAGACTCCACTTCAATGTGAAATTTGGAGGGCACCAACATTGTCTATAGCACTAACACACAGCACTGAACTCACTACCCTCCAGCTCAACACCTTTACACACCCAAGGCATTTTCATCTAGTTCTCTTGCACTACAGGGCCAATCTTACCCAACCACCCTTGGCCCTTATCCTCCATAATAAACTGGATTGCAAAGCACACGTTGCCCGTGTGAAGAGGGTTCTTCCCACTGCCCAAGCCAAGGGACCTACAGCCTTTGTGAGGTCTGTACCTCCATACAGCCCTAAAAGTAAAAGAGGGGGGCAGTTCCCAGCCCCCCAATCTTCATCCCCTTCATTATATTAATCAGTTCACATATGACAACCACCTTGCACCCCTGTAGTAAATCCCACTTGGTGATGGCAGCAGAATCTTGTACGTATTATGGACTTTGATGTCCTGGCATTTTGCTGAGAATTTTTGTATTTGTAGTCATCAGGGGAATAAAATGTTTTTTGGGTTTTTTGTTTGTTTTGTGAAACCCTTGTCAGGCATTGATATTAGGGTATTGCTGGTGTCATAGAATGTACTAGAAAGTCTTCCTTTGAGGTTTTGAAATAGTTTGAATAAAATAGGCATATATTTTGAGTAAAATGGACATAAAGATTGAAAAAGAACAATAATGTTTTCCTTTCTTTCTCCCTTCTCTTACTCTTTACAAATGCATGTTTAAGGCACTTCCATTTTTATTATCCCTATACAATACTAGATATAGTATCTTTACATGTATATCTTAAATGTGCCTCTGCCAAAAGTAATTTTCTTGAAGTAAACAACTGAGTTAAATGTAATATTCACATTTATTTTGAAAAATATTATCCAATTATTCTTTAAGATTCTTGCAACAATTTATATCCATTTCCTATCACTCTCATTGATAATGGCAGCTATATACACTAATTCCACCACTCTAATGTGTGAGAAATAAGTCCTTTTTAAATTTCAGTCATAAAAATTATGATTGAGTCAGAACACTTTTGCTAATGTTATGAGATTATTAGATGTCTTTTTTTGAACAGCTTATTTATACTGTGCCAACACTTATGAAGTTGTTGTCTTTCTAACATTGATTTCTATGAGTTCCATAGAGATTAATCAGTTTTAACATTTCTCTATCATGTCAGGTACAAATAATTTTCCCAAATTGTTGCTTGCATTTATACTGAAATAATCTTTTCCTGTTTTGCCATGAAAATGATTTTATATCATCAAATTGATTAATCTATAATTTATGGAAGTTGTTCTCAGGTTCGTGTGGAAAAGAAGTTAAGAGGATACTTAGATTTCCAGAAAAAAAAGAGGATATCAAGGTTAAGCTGATGACTACATAACATAATTGAGATGCTCTATTTCCTCATTCTAAGATCAGAATTGTATGAATTTCAGTTTCAGTACATTTAGAAGTACATTATTTTCTTTAATGCTAAGGAGAAACTGCCTTGTGAACCTACCTGACCTAATAATTTTCTTGTTGTGAATATTAGCTCCTTAATAAAGATATTTTCTTTTTCTCTGTTCTTGTCTTAATATTGATAACTTTCATTTTCTTAAATAGCATGCATTTCATACACTTTAAAATTTTAATTTAAATTTGTTTGATTGTAAGTATTCATCTATTGTAAATGTGCATGTATGTTTTTTGTTAATTTTAATTGTTCTCAGTTTCTCCTTTTATATATCTGAATATAACTGGAATACAATCCCACTATTTCACATCTTCATTCTTATGGAAGTTTCAAGTTAGAGATGAAAATGGACATATGATAGAGAGGAGAAAATGATCCTACAAAAGTGGAGAATTTTTCAGAGTTAAAATACTTTAAGATTCTTAAATTGTTCAGAAGAAAAAGGTACAGATGATAAATCTTATAATTTTTCTGCCAAATATACAGGTCAATATTTCAAGACTTACTTCTAAAATTAAAATTTTTTTTCATACCATAATAGTGGGAAAAGAAAAGGATAGCAAATTTTACTAATCCAGTAGAAGTCTAGAAAAAGCCGAGCAAGACTATGGCGATACAAGACCCCTCATACCCTGTTGCTGGAACTATAAGTGACTCCAGGAAATTTGAAAAGTAACTTACTGATATGTCATAAAGTCGAGCATGCATGTACCCTGCCCTATGATCTAGCAATTCTACTTCAAGACTTATGACCTGGAGGAACTACGATACTTATGACAAGGTTTATACATAAATTTATTGAGCTAATGATATACCTCTAACACTAATCACAAAGGAAAGTTTCACCGGTATGCTTGCTATTTTTCAAACTTTATTTTGAAGATTTAAAAATAAAAATCTCATAACAGAGCATTATCAAAATTTGGTATTCAGCTGAATGCATACTGATAAAATTTTAACAGGAGCTGATCTGAATTATTTCCATGTCATTAGCATTCCGTTTGCTTCTATAATGATTTCTGCATCATTTTATATGCAGTAGCACAATTGCATAGAATATAAATACAAAATTGATAAGAAAATGCACTAGAAAAAGTCTGTAATTTGCAATAGACGAGACCATGATTATTTTTCAAAATAAAATTTTATTTTAAAAACTTGTAGCATGTAAGTGATCATTCTTGTATAAATTATCCTATAGGAAGAATATGAAAAATTAAAAAATTTAAGGTGAAAAGAACAAGATAATTGGCTCTGTGTCTCTTTTCTAGAGGTTTCTAGTTTCCAAATAGTCAGAGACATTTTTAGCCTGAAGTTATTAACAAGCAGAAAGGTCATTAATCCAAGGTCACTACAGCAAGTTTGCCCTGGAGAGCAATCTGTTATGTGAAAATTATTTAAATGACCACAGAAGCACATGCCAATTTAGCTTGGTGTTTGCATGATCCCTGATGACCACTTTTTCACACATTCTAGCAGTATTTGGAAAGCTCACCTCTGCAGGATCGATGATCCATTTTAATTTTCAAACTATTATGTAAACAAGGTGGGAACTGCCACTATTACCATCAGCTTCCACCTCACTCCTCAGCAGATACAACTCTTGGGACCTGGGGACCCAAGAGCTTTAGTTTAATTCTTGAGCACAAGATTATCTTACCCCACTGAAGGCCATATTGGTGGGAATTTATCTCTGTATAAATATCAAGGTTACCCCTCATTAGGGTGTAATATTACACTTCTTTTCCTACTCAGTTCCAAAATTTAGCAAAGATGACAACCTCTCCCAGGCAGAGGTTCAAGTTTAACTGAAATCATTTATATGTGGAATATGGAGAAACCAAAGAGAGGGTCAGATAAAGACAAACAGTTAAGACCAACACTTGAAAGCTGACCATATATTTGCATCTTTCAAATGGAGGGGAGGTGATACTAGAGGCAAAGGAATGAACTGTGGTGGAGAACTATGAGGTACTTTGGGGGTGAGGGAGCTATGATGACCACATCCAAGGGGAGAAATCCTATAGTGCCAAAACACTAAACACTAACAAGGATGTAAAACAATGGTATTTCAATCAAAATAAAATATAATGATAAAAATAAAACAAATTTAACAAGGTTGTATATATAACAATGAATAGACTGGCAAGCAGAATTACCCATCCCCAAAAGGACTACCTTTTGGGGTATGGGTTAACCAATACATTAACATGCATTGACTGTTATTAACCAAATGTTTTTCTCTCTTTGAATTTAGTCAGTTTAGTACCACTTATTTCACTCTGATGTATATGCACATCCTGGGATAGGTGAATAGGAAATATTCACCTAAATTTTGACCATGAGGAAATTTATTGTCAAACAGGGAAGACACAAGATAATATATTGATAATATAAATGATAAGATATAGGAATTACCAAAAGAATGAAAACAACCCCCAAATGTGATAGCTGGAAGGTTTTAGAAAGAAGGAAACAACTTAGCCAAGGATTTAAGGCAAATAAGGAAAAGCCAGACTCCTCTTAATTGAGAAAGATATTTTAGACAAGGAGAATAAGCTTAACACATATGCTTGAGAAATATAAACCGTTTAATTGAGTAGCGAGGGCAAATAGTAAAATGTCAGGCACAGATTAAGGAAACGGAGCCGCTGATATGGGAAGGGCCAGGTCAGAGGGACTTCATATTATTTGGGCAGAGAATGAGCATCCTTAGATGGATTTTTTTAAAGGTCAATTTTATTTTGGATATTTTCATCTGGGTGGTGGATGAATTTTGAAAATGTCAAGCCTGGAAAATAAGAAACGAATTAAGGGGGTGTTATAATAGATCAGGTGAGAGAGAGGATGAGAGTCTCAAGGAGGAGACATAATGAGTAAAAACAAGATGCTAGAAACATCTAAGATATCTACATTGGGAGTGCTAAGATGAGTGGGTTAAAGGTGAAGTTAAATTTAGGATAATGCCTGCATTTTATGCGTGGCTTGAGGGGTGATAGGTGGGAGGTGTGATTAAGTGCACATCTGGAGTAAGAGAGAAAGAGTGAGATTTGGGCAAAGACCAGGATGAGCTCAGTTTCAGGAACTTTGGAAAGAAGAAGGATGCCAGATTTTGAGGTTATCAGCATATGTGCATAAAACAAACAGGAAAATGTATGCAGTGTTTACAAAGAGAATTCAGAGCTCAAGAAGAAATGGAAGTGAATAGAATGCTAAGAAACTGTGCTCAAAAGAAATAGAACATGAGAATGGACAGAGAAAAATACTGAATTCAGGTTGTTGTCTTTTTAAATCCCAAGAAGTGGAAATTTTAAGAAATGAGAAATTTTCTTTTTAATGAAGATTCCCTGTGAAATAATTTACATTCTCCCCTACTTTTTCATATATCCCAAAGTCACTTTAATTTACCTAAAGATACATAGTACTTACCAGTTCTTTAATGTATATCTCCTAGAGTATTTCTAAAATATGTCTAATACCATTAAATATAGGAATATTTTCTAATATCTAATATTCCTAATGCTTGTCTATTTCCTTTTTTTTTTTTTTTTTTTTTTTTTTTTTTTTTTTTTACTATTTTCAGATTTCATATTAAAGTAAAAGTTTGGAGTGGTGCTCTCATACCTATCCAATCTATCCAATGCTTGACATGGAGTTGAAAATTAAATTATTTGCTGTCTTACTTGGAACGGAAATCCATTCAATGAATAACTTGAAAAATGAAAGTATCCATTCAACTAAACTGCAGAAACAAATACTACAAAGAGACCATTCGAAAAGGGGATGAGAATTCATCAAATGTTGGTAGAACTTAGCCCATGTTTGTTCTATAAAACTGCTTCCCTTCATAGTTCCAGGCAGAGTGAAGTCCTCTGGGTCCACAGATTCATCATGACAGGACCTCACACCTGGGAAAGACATACGATCACCACTATGATGATCACCTGGCATTCAAAGTATCCAAAATGCTACAGGAGTATGTTCAAAGTCATATTTTCATGTAAATCAAATTGCCATCTTTAAAAGAAAAATTTATTAAAAAATAACAAACTATTAATTAAAGTAAGATGCTATGTTATGAATTTTAATAAAAAATCAAAGATCATTATGGCTTGGTTTGAGTAGGCTGAGATTTGCTTTCATACCCTTAAATAATACAAGCAGGGTGGCAGTAGACGCAGAAAGAGAAACTAGTTTTGTTTATGAAATAAAATAACAGGACATCTGTTA
Source organism: Uropsilus gracilis (assembly GCA_004024945.1). Classification (NCBI taxonomy): domain Eukaryota; kingdom Metazoa; phylum Chordata; class Mammalia; order Eulipotyphla; family Talpidae; genus Uropsilus; species Uropsilus gracilis. The sequence continues at coordinate 24,826 of PVHY01007784.1, read as the reverse complement.
TTGTTGTAAGATTTAAAGAAAAAAATATTATCGAGACGTTTTAATTCAGTATATTTCCTGTAAGTCAACAGAGATCAACTTAACATGTTTGAATATTATTTTTGCAATATTTCCACATACAAGCTGTAAAGACACAGGAAAATAATTTCCAAAGTTCTTATGCTTTTTCTTCTACCTTAACTGCAGAGCAGGTATGATAAGCTACTTTTACGAATTTTTCCATATTAAGTGTAAATGCATCCTCTTCCTTGAAATGGCCCTAATCTCCATATTTTTTACTTTGTTATGGAGAAAAAAATGACCATCCTCCAGCTTCACATGTCTTCCTCTGCTGCCTTAGAGATGCATATTCAAAGAAAAAAGGACTGAGAGAACAAGAAGCAGCTTTAACTCTTGGGTAGTCAGAACCAGAAGAATGTTGCTAACATCATTTTCATCGGCATTCATAAAGGCAGTCTCCATAGCAACATCATTTTCACAAAGCGCAGAAATGTTTCATTTTTTAATGGAAAATCCCGGGGTCAGATTATCATTTCTTCCCACTCCCCATTTATCCTCTATCCTCCCATAGGCCCAATTGCATTCAAAAGATTTATGGATGTAAAAGATGGCTCTGTATTTAAGTGGAATAATAATCTTAGCCAAATTTCTTATAGAAATATACAGTATTAAAGGATTTTGGATAAATCTGAGGGGAACTACTTCTTAAATTAGAAACCTCTTGCCTGACCCTCACTTAGAGAGCTTGGGAGCAAGTAATTCAAACATGACTATCTAAATCCAAGCAAAGAACCCTTTTTGTTTCTCTGTGGAAAAGTATTCTACAAATGACAACAGTAAAAGAGAACTAACACATTATTTAGGGCTCTGTGGTTTTAGAAGTTTGGCATTTATAATATTGAAACTTTTGGTATAGTAAACAGATTTTTAGGCAATGTGGATGATTCACATCTAGATTTCATATACATAGAGTTCACAAAATAAGTTTACCATCATCATGTTTTCTCATTAACACCATGTAATCAGAGGTATCAAAACACTACCTGTTTGGAGAGTGTTTGCACTAGCATATGGTTAATAAATTCCATCTCTGCATACTAAAAAAAGAGTCCAATACAATTCAATTTGTCTGACTAAACAGCTTAGGGAAACATTTGGCCTCTTTCTGTTTTTCCACTTGCTTTAAAGGAGATGGTTAGGGTTTTAATAACATTTCATTAATAAAAATGCATTTATATTATCCCTCCAGGTATTGTTGCTTTTAAAATGCGTATAATTTTCCCCCATAAAATAGAACGGTGGAAGAAGAAATGGGAAAATTGGGAAAAATCCTTCACTTACTAGCTGATTTAAAGTATGAATCCTAAAAAGTGAAATTGTCTATTAATTTGAATTTTATTTTTTTTTCAATTTTCAAACACTGAATATCCAGCTTCTCCATTTTTAACATCAAGCTGCCTTTGAAGATTAAAAGAGTATAACATTTCTATAAGTGCATCTTATATTGGGGGAAGAGATTTCTAATATAATCAGTCTCATTAAAAGCCTAGGACAGTTCCATCATGAATACAGATTTATTTAGTCAATAAGTAGACTCAGGGCCGGGCATGGTGGCTCATGCATGTAAACAGCAGCCTAGGAACCCATGACCAGGGCCAGAGATTGCGGTTTGAGTCCCGCCGGGGGCATGTAGCGAGACCTAGTTCCAAAAAAATAAACTGAGCGTGGTGGTGCGCACCTATAATCCCAGCTATCTGGGAAGCTGAGGCTGGGGGTTGCTTGAGTCTGTGGTACCCTGGGCAACGTGAACCTGCAGTTCCACGGGCAAAAATAGCGAGACCTGGTCTCAAAAAAAGGGGGGAAAAAAAGAAGAATCATATTCTTTGGAGTTTTCATGGTCCATTGACTAAACACATAATTAGCTGTGAAGTTTTCTACTGTGGGCTTTAAACCAATCATGCCATGCTTCAATCAAACTGGAGCCATGTCAATAAAAATAGCTATCTATGAAACAAATATTTTTTTATGAAGTTCATCCTATAGAAAGGATATCTAAAATTAATTTGAATCAATTTCAAGAATGCAGAAGAAAATATGAAATCAAATATATAGAGTATAGGTTTTAATAATCCTTCCAATTGAATGTGTTTTCTTTTTTGTTATTGGCTTACTAATAATGGAATTAATGCTGCAAGAGGGAAATTATACAGTAGCTATAGAGGTGGACTTTTAAACATTTTATTGAAATGCAAATATCAGTGAGTTTTATGGTTAGCTTATAAACCATAACATGCAGCTTTTTAGGTTAAGATTTGCCTTTTCTAAGAGAAAGACTTAATGGAACATTCAGTGATGAAAAAAGTCTAAGGTCAAGAAATAGCAAAATCCAATAAAACAGAGCAAAATTGACAAAGGAATTAAAATTCTAAATATATACAAAGCCATTAGAGTAAATTCAGTTCCTAAAGATAAGCCAGTTTTAAAATTACAAATTTTATAACTACAAATTATAAATATATTATAAATATAGGATAAAATCATAGATTAACAAAATATAATAAAAACTAGTCAATCTGATAATACTCCTTTGAATATGCAATATTTGCATGGTGTCACTTCCAATTATATTAAATGGCCAAAAGCAAGAAAATACTATTTACCTTTGGATATGTATTAGAAGAACACAGAGTGTCTGTTACTTATATTATGGTAGCATGATTTTTCTGCTATGTGTTTCAAGAGGATTTTGTTAGCCTAATAATTCATTTTTTTACTTTTAAACATGTTTGTTAGTTAAAACCAGCTGTGTACTTTCTTATCTTTTATATCATAAAATCACATAAAAATTTACTTTATGTCAAACAAAAACTGATTGTAATTAACTTTGCTGATTTTCTCACATTATCCATTGGTTCCAATGCCTAACATCTTCATAACCCTCAAATACATTCAGTAACAGTGTAACTTGTGAGTTTTCTTACACTTCCATACTTCTCACACTTCCAGCTGTTCATATTAGTCTCCCTCTGAACTTCATACCAGTTGAAACAGCTTTTTATTTATTTATTTATTTTAGTTTTCTTTTTTTTTTAATTTATTTACTTATATATAAATTTCACAACATTGTAATCCCAGGGATTTATCCCCCCTCCCCTCCATTCCACCCCCCCACCACTTTCCCTCCTGCTCAAAGTTGTGAAACAGCTTTTTAAATCCTACCTGCCATAGTACATCCCTCTCTTCCTTTAAAGAGCAGTTAAAATCTTAAATCCTCTGACATACTTATCCCAGACTACCTCAATTGTTCTGCAGTGTACCAGCAGATTATCTGTATGTGGAATTGTTTAACTTTGTACTTGTCCATTTTTCTAGGCTTCATTTCATAGTGTAAATTCTAGAGAACAAAGAGAATAAATTTATCTTGAGCAGGTTATGACTGCTGACAAATTAAAATGCTGAATCTCTATAAAACTTCTAATTTATAAAATATGTTCTCCAAATGGCTGAATATTTTGATACATATATATATACATACACACATACATACATAATTATATATATATATATATCACAGTGTGTGTATATATATATATAAAATACAATTTTATAAATTAATTCTACCTTGCAATTATATAAAAGAACTATGTATGCAGAAACTATCACAGGTGAGATTTTGTGTTATTGGACTGGTGCATGAACGAAGCTTAAGCTCAACTCTCTCATACATTTTACTCCCACAGAGGGAAAGAACAGCTTCTTTAGATTAGATATGATGCAAAAGAGGGAGCAAAGAAGTTCTAGTGATTCATGTCATGAAAAAGGAACTTCAGCAACATGATTTTACCACTATGTGATTCTAGAGGACTTTTGTTAGACTAATAATTCTACTTTTTTTTTTTACTTTAATATGTTTGTTAGTTAAAACCTTCTACATGCTTTCTTATCTTTAATTTTCATAAAATCACTTAAAAATTTATTTGATATCAAACAGAAAAATCTTAGAAGTTCCCAAATTAGCTCTGATAAAACAGATACTGGTAAAACAGTATAGAAAAACTTATGATACATAGCATAAAGAAATGTATGAATGGATCTCAGACTGTTGATTTTTAAGCCATAAAAAGCAATCCCACTACTAGGAATATACCCAGAGAACATGAAGACATTAATTCAAAAGGACACATGTACACACATGTTCGTTGCAGCCCTGTTTACAGTTGCAAAGAATTGGAAACAAACCAAATGCTCCCAAATGGATGATTGGCTAAAAAAAATGTGGTACATGTACACGATGGAATACTATGCATCCATCAAGGAAGACAAACACATGTCATTTGCAGCAACCTGGATGGAACTAGAAAGACTTATATTAACAGAAATAAGCCTAAAAGAAAAAGAGAAGTACAGGATGGTCTCACTTATATGAGGGATTTAGGGAAAATCAAACAAACAAATAAAAAATGAAAACAACCAATGGAACTAAACCATGGAGCGAGAGAGGAGGAGGGGGAAGAAGGCAGGGGAGGTGAAGAGTACAAAAGATCAGGATAGTTAACAAATGTTAGTGAAGTGGGAAAGCCCCAGGTTAAAAAAAAACAAAAACCACACACACACTTTCCATATATCAGAAGAGAACAACAGGCCAAACAACCAACAACTAAACATCAACTTAACCAAACAACAATTTGCAGAAAAATGGGAGGAGTGACTGAAGGGGGGATGCAGAGGGGGGATATGGAGGGAGGAGGAAGGGGGATATGGAGGGAGGAGGAGGGATCAATTAATGCACAATTGTGACAAATCAATAAAATGAATAAAAAAAATTTACTATTTGTTATGATGGTAGCCTTCTAGTGAAAAAGTGTCCAGATATTCACCAGGATTTCCACCAAGGGATGTGTGTAGGGAACTCATACATCTTCAGATTTTCATAAAAAATAAATTTATATTTCCATTAGCCTCTAATTGAATAAAAATGCCTTTCAATTACCACTACAGGTAATAAATCTCAGTAGTCTCATCAATACATGTCCTTATATCACCAAGAAATTACTGACAGTTTAACATCATATTATGATTGTTGCAATTGCAAACTATCATTTACACATTAAACTAACCAGATTGTAGCCATCAGTTCACTGCTAGAACTTATTGTTTTTGTGTTATTTTAGAAGCATGTATTTTTCTATTTCAAGAATAGCTGAGTGCTTATTATTTTGGTAATTTAATTTCTCTATGGATGATCTTTCTGATGACTGTTTGTGAATGTAGAGACATGACAATGACCTTCATCAGACAATTGAAGCAATTTGTAACCCAGCAAATACTGAACCCGTAAACTAAATCAATCAACGTGAGAACTCTGCCTTACAGTCATCGCCTTGGGGTGATAAACACCAGCATATATCCAAGAGAATTCACATTAATATGTTCTCTCAGCAGTCCACTCAATCTATTTAGGTGAAAGCTTTTTTGGATGAATCATTCTGATGCTTCCATAAAAACCAAAAAAAAAATGCAATGAGATTGCCTGCACTAAATATGGTGCTGTATGCCGCAGCTACTATGTATTGGCCAGGCATGGCATTTCCTAGGCCTGTCTGTAGCTGGTGCTTATGTAGCTGTAAAGTATAAATGTGTGAGATTTGTCATTATACAAGGACTTGTTGTAGATGCTGGAGCTGAGGACACTGGATACAGGAAATTGTACCTGCAACTTGGATGCTAAAGTCACATGTTGTGGCTTAGTAAGTACAGATTTACATCCACATGCACTAATTATTTGTGACTGATGGGGAAATGAGAGGTTTGGTTAACCCCAATTTAGAAGATCTTTCTATCTGACAGTGTGTAACCGTGGTCAGACTGAACACTATGCCAGGTATTCTGGTCACATGAGTTCCTGGGGGGACTCAAGGAGTTGTGATTACTGAATATCCTCCAGCCACTTAAACATTTCTTGCAAATATGTCCTTTGAAATTCTCAGCCCAAACTGTAACTTCTACAAGATGTGTGTGTGTCAAAGTCATCATTTTCATCAAACCTAATCCCCAGCAGGATCTCTGGGGTGGTGTGATCTCTTTAGTTTTGTCAGTTTTGATTTGATTTGACTTGATATTCCTCCATGTATGAGTTAAATTACATTTAAGTCACATGACTGGGAGGAGGGGAGAGCATTATACATAAAATACAGATAGATAAAGAGTGGCATTACACAGCAACAAATAATGAAATGTAGGTAAATGCTACTATTTTATTTCCCTTTGATAATAGAAGTCACCCCGGAAAATTAGTACCATTTTGTTTTTATATCTCTTGAACATCTAGTAACTAAGATGTATGTAATGACAAGTCTCACTTGGAAAAACTTGAATTGTGTGATTAAGATAGTTATCCTTGGTTCCTAAATTTTCAAACCAAAATATCCTAGAATGAGCAGATGGAAACTTTTGACATAAGTGTGTAAATATACAAATTGCCACCTTCATCTCTACCCCCACTCCCAGCATCAAAATATTTTGGCAGTGAGAGACGCAACAGAATATATTAGTTTCTGGTTCACGCTGGATCTTGCAAATCTAGTCTCCCAGATTAGCTATACCTAGGTCACAACAATCCTTTCTTTATTCTGGAAGACAGGTGGTTTCTAACTCACAGGGGAAATAAGATGAGTGAATCCCATTACCCTCCATTGCCACCTTCTTGGTCTTTTTTTTTCTTTTTTATCAAATGAGTTATTTGGTCAGAAGCAACATGGCATATGGACTAAAAGAAAGACACTGAATAAGTTTAGATGCTCAATCAAAGAATAAATTGATTTATACGACAAATTGGTGGGGAGGCTAGAAAATCCAAATCTGAGATGAGGGTCATGGGGGAAGAACTCTCTCTTTCCATGATTGAAGGAGGTCAAAGTAATCAACCTGGACACTGGAAAATTGTTGATATGTGCTATGCAAATTACCATACTAGGAAGAGTATCTATTAGAAAATATTTCAGATACAAGTGATGGAATGCTCAATATAGTAGGCTAAATAATGGCATCCAAAGACTTAGAGGCACGAACCCTGTGAAGGTTATCTTGTATGGTCAATAAGAGACTGATGATGTCATTCATTTTAGGATCTTGTCTTGGGAAGTTATTCTAAATTATTCAAGTGGGCTCAAACTATAAACCTCATGTCCTTAAAAAAGGGAAGTTGAAGGACAGCGGAAGTCGAAGTCGACAGAGACAGAGACAATGGGAGGAAGCAGAGAGACATTTGGAGATGCTTGCTATTGTTCAAATGTAGGAAGGGGCTTCAGCCAAAGAATGTTAGGAATGCAGTTCTAAAGGGGTGGGGGTTGGGGTGATGGATTCTTATCTAGAGCATCTTATCCAGATAATTTTCTAGAGATATGACCCTGCCAAGTGCTTGACTTCAGCACAAAAACAAAGTAATTTTGAGATTCTGACCTCCTGAAATATAAAAGAATAAATATGAGGTCAAAAGCCACTAGGTTTATAGTCATCTTTCACAGAAATAAAAGGTGACATAAACAATTAAGATGTATCCTCTCCTGTCACAACAGTATAAGACTGACTGCTTCATCAGCTTAAATATATACAAGTCTCTGGGTTAAACTTTTCTGGGAATCTCTTGGTTCTGCTCCCTAGATGATAAGAGACAGTCACAGTTTGACCTTCATGCTACACTGTGACAATATCCAAAGACAGAAAGAAAAGACACATTTATATATTTTTTCTGCATATGTGTGTGTGTGTGTGTGTGTGTGTGTATTCTCTCCTTAGCTCGTGAATTTCTGCTGCCCTGGCCATTTTAACACCACAGAGCTAGTGTGAGAATGAAAGTGACTGATACCCACAGAGCAGGTAGTCTTACCTATCTGATTAAGAGCCAACTCTTCAGAAAGGGTCATTGGCTGAGCATCTTAATCTCAGACTGTTGCAGTAAATACCATAGACTAGGTAGTTTTAATAGCAAACATTTATTTCTCCCAACTCTAACATATATGACGTTCAAGTCCGAAGTACTGGTTGACCCCATTTCTGGCCAGGTCTACAAGCTGCTATCTTTTTGCTGTGTCTGCACATGGTGGTGAGCAGAGAGTTCTAGTTCCTGTCCTCTTCTTGTAAAGTCACTAATCTCCTCATGGAGGCTCTACCCTCACAATGTAACTACTTCCAAAGACACCAGTTCCAAATGCCATCACATTCGACTTTTCATATGTACATGGGGTTAGTTGGGGGGGGGGGGCATAAACGTTCAGTCCATAGTAGTGAACATTCACATGGAAGACAAATAATCTACTAGGCTCATCTCCAGCCTCCTTTCTCCCTGATCTGCAAATCCCACAACACCCAGCAAAACCAAGGAGCTTATTTGCTGTGCACCATTTGCAAACCAGAAAAATCATTGCAAATGAGATAAGGAAAGCCTCTCCCATTAACCGGTTCCTAGAAAACTAGGGACTGATTTATCACAATGACTTTCTGAGGCTGCAATTGAACCGTTGGCTTCCCTAAATCAGAGATAGTGACCACCTGCCTATACTCCCCATTTCTCAATTACTCTTAGGCTTTAAAATGTTAATTGCCTCTCAAGTTTGAATTTGTCTTCTTTGAAATTCAACAGACCCTGGCCTGTGTTTCTATAAATACCCCTTTCTTTTATTAATAAAGTTCCCTTATGGCCCATAAACTCCATCAGGCCCCCACCCGTGGTGGCTGTGTAAATCTCTCCTTGTGTGTCTCTTCTACCTTGCACCTGGCCGCCAACACTTATTTAGACTCTTTTTCCCAAACAAAATGGATAAGCCAGAGGAAGATCCACTTGTCTTCCTTTCCATTACCCTTCAGAGTTACAGCAGGTGGGGTTGTAATATATGTACACTTATTCAAGCAATTTTAAAAAAGTCAGCAAGCACCATGTGAAAAATGGGGTTTATTCTCGCCCTTTCTTCAGTCAACAGACCAAATGGAATGTCCCAGGAGATTCAGCTGCAGGCAGTGGCATGAATACAGCAAGGTGCATGCTGGAAGGGAGGTTAATCTACTTGTAGGTGGTGTGCTCTGGATGAGTAGTCCCTGGTTCCATAAATATCACTTCCATTTGATGTCATCATGAGCTGACCCTATCTGATCAATGAATAAGTCAATCAGATAAGACCCATTGCAAGAAGAAGATTGTATCACCATCCAGAATGTATCACCCAGTCCCAAGTTCCCAGTCCCAAGTTCCCAGTCCCAAGCTCCCAGTTCCAAGCTCCCAGTCCCAAGCTCCCAGTCCCCAGGACCAAAGCAAGAACTGTGTCTTGAAAGGAAACAAGCTAATGTACTTCTGAAGAGGTATGAACCTCTACCTCTGCATATTGTAACTGTTCTAAACTCATGTTACCGCAGTAAAAACTAATTCCATTTGAAAATGAAAAGATGAAAGTTGATGAAGAAGTCATACCTTTCCTCAATTATCCCAGATGGATGTCTTTGAAAGACAGTAGCCTCGGGACTCTTAAGAAATGAATTTAATTTGTAATCCATCCCTACACACTTAGAAGATGTGGAACAAAGTAAATAAATTTCAACAAATGTTGTCTTCTATAGGTTATATATATATATATGTATATATAATATATGTATATACATATACTATATATGTATGATCTGATTATTTTCCTTTCTATTCATTTCTATATTTTTAAATGTTGCTCACGATCTGTTCAATGGATCTTATGAATCACTAAGGTTGATAACACACAGTTTGAAACTACTACCCTGGAGGTTTCACAATAATTCTCCCACTGGCATTTGCTAGAGGAACCACAGAAGGATGAAACCAGCCACAGAAAGTTCAAGCAAAAATTGATTCTACTGGTTCAAAAGGTCCAAATGGTAGAGCTGCTTGTCCTGCAGGACCCACTGATGGAGCTTCTCTGAACACCCTCCCCACCCCCCCGAGTCCACCAAATTCCCCAATACATCGGTCAGAACATGTTGCCCTCAAAATTCATAATATGTTGCCCTCAAAATTCAAGAGGCCTTGGAACATTTTCCTTTTCCTAATACAAGATGTGGTCTCTTTTCTTTCAGTTTTGGGGGGATTTCACTGTATATTTCATGACTGAGAATGACTCACATTTTTCTGTTCATAACCATCATGGCTCCGGGAAGATTAACCCAACTTTGAGAAACTGGGAGATAAACTGACACAGAAGTCCCCACCAGACATGAAGGGAATTGTGAGTTCTGTGCTGTGACCTGAGGAAGAGGAGGTAAAAGAGAACACCAGGTGTACATGCTCAGGCTTATACAACAGGCGAATCTACTGAAATACACAGGTAAGATGAGGGGCCCAGAAACTTGGGCTGTCATTCCTAAAGGTCCTAGGGTGATTCTGGTGGCAGTGTAGACATGGGCCATAGATGACAACGTGCCTTCCACACTGGGACCAGCTGACCAACAGAAAATGTTGGAAGACAAACTGTCAAACTGGATTTAATACCAATTTGGTAGAGTTTCCTTTTTATTCATGGGCCTCAAGGAAGTCAAATTCTCACATGGGCCACCTCTCCAAACTATTCTGTAAGTCAACCTGGAAGTCAAAAGTGGTCAAAGCCTGACTTGCTTGTGAATGCCTGGGAGGTAGGGGTGACAAGACTCCACTGAGTGACCATGACAGGAAGGTCTGGAGATGCCCAGTGCGTGAAAATAGTCAATTATGCTTCAGGAAGAACCAATAGCTCAAAGTCACTGCTCAGGAGACCAGAGCCCGGGGACTCACAGGAAAGCTGCATGGTCCCCTGACTTCATCAGGGGAAGAGACATGACCGCACAGAGCCAGAACAGCCAGCTGGGCACAGCACACACCAGACCAGGTGGTCAGATAGACAGAGACTATGAAACCACAGAGAACTGAGATCACGAGTATTCACACATAGATCTGAATCCCTCTGTGATCACCATGGGAACTGAGAACTGTCTTCCCATTTGGGATGGAGGATAGGAAAGAGAGAAACTGTCCCGAAAGGGAATTTGAATTTTCTTTGTCCTCCATGACAATAAAAAGTCATCCTAATTCACATTCAATTGTGGAAAACAGAGAAACTATTATTCTGTTTTATAACATACGAGTTTATAGGTATCCATAATCTCATTACAGCTTTGACTTGGAATCAAGTTTATGAAACCAAATGAAAATTGGACTTCTGTAATTTGTAGACTGAAATGATCTATATATGTTATTCACCAGTAAATATTCATTTTCTTTGAAAAACAGTGAATGTTGTGGACAGAAAATTCCTATCTATCCATTCAATGCACAATGATATGGAGACTTTTGCATTATAAATCATGCAATCCAAACCCACATATTGAAAATCACAAATGTTACCAAGAGAAATACCATTGCTTGGACAATATCCAGGAGTTAATAGCTGAGCAAGGACTGAAATCCAGTCTTGCACACAGTTTATCCTAAAATTTAAGTAATTCCCTTAAACTATCTTTTACAACCTAGGTTGCAATTGGGACATAAAAATGGAAGAAAATATCTGTATATTAAACCCCTACTCATTACACATCAGCAGAAAAGGTGATGCAGGAGATAAGTGAAATACTTCAATAACCTACTTCTACAGTTCTCATGTATTATGTATGAGCAAGAAGAATATATAATTACCATTATAACCTCCAAGAGGAGATTAGAGGGTAAAGAACATTTTCATTATGAATTTGTGATACACAAGTATAACACGCATCAGGGAGATAGATAATTATGATGACAATAGCAAATATTTAGCCAGCAGTCTAAAGGCATAAAGTCACACTAAATTAATAGATTTCACATGGAAATGACATTTGTTTCAAAAATAATAGTAAACTGGAACATATATTGAAACTCCTCAGGTATAATAAAGGTTCTAGAACAACCCAGCAAACTTTAAATATAAATGTGTATAATTTTCATTTGGGCAAACTTTCAATCCATCTCTTTCATTCTTCAAAAAGGCGCCATACTACCTACCTCTGACTCTTCCATTTCCCTCTTTCCAATCTCACTTTGTGAACCCCTTTCTCCTAGGCACTATAGTAGTTCTGAAGGATGTGTGTGTTTTTTCACTATTTTAATTTTGATCATATTCTATATAATATATGCCCATATTAGACCACTCATTGAAGACAGGAAAAATAAGGATCAATGGTTTTGAACTGAAAATAATGAAAGGCAAAGAATAAAGTTTGAAGATTTCATGGTAATCTTTATTAGATCTAGTAGATAATCAAATTTCTTATCATGTTTAATGATTCTTCCATTTTAAAAGCAAATGTTAAAAGGAAAAAGACAGAGGAATATAAAACCTTTTATTTTGTATTTTCAATTTTGGAAATATTTGTCTAACTCATAAAGTATATTTGCAAAGCATGATGAGCAAAATACCAATTTTTAATAGACTATTTGAAAGCAAAACACAAAATTAAAAGGAAAAAATACAAATTGCAAGATTTCTCAATAGCAGGTAATGAAAGCTACTTTTGTACTTGTTCAATATCATAGTACTTAATATTCCGCACAGACCTGCCTTCCAAAATGAAATGACATTTAAATCTTTTATTATTAATTTTTAAATCACAGTTTTCCTGTGTAATTACCTTAACCAGCGAAAGTCACCTATCATTTGAAAAAAAAAAAACAAAAAACAAACAAAACCTAAAACTTGCCTAACATTTCTTAAGAATAATCATAAACTATGAAAAGTGAATGTATTACACCATTAAGTCTCAGGGGACGTTATTTCCTGATCTATCTCAGCAGAGAGGATACGTTCAGATGAAGCACCAGGACAACATTCAAGAGAGATGTGAAGGCAATTTAAATTTTTACTGCTGCTTTGGAAAGCATTAAATATGAGGTATATTTTCCACTCTGAGTAAAATGTGTGAAAATCTCCTTATCTAAGTCTCTCTTTAAGCATCTTATACAATGTTTGCAAGGTTTGTGTTCCCCAGCTCCCTTCTGTTTCCACCCCTCTCCCCAAAATTCTGTCCCTAAATCTTTCTAGTTGCTTTCCTGGAGAAACGCACCACATACTTGCCCTACAACAAGTTCCTGATGTGTTTGGTCTGACAATCTACCTCAGTTATTCCTGGAGACCCAAGCAGCCTGGTCTGTTACTGTAGTGCAAGTCCACATCAAGGGAAAAGGGACATAGTTCCAGAAAAACAAAAGAGTTGTGGGCCAAACATGGACCAACAGCTTGCAGTAAGAGGAGTTGGAGTAACCAGAGCAGGGAAGGGAGGAAAGGGGTAGGGTGGGGAATAAGGGGTACACTATGAAAGGGAGGGCCAAGTTTAAGAGGAATAACAATGCAAACATGACCAATATTGTATGAAAATTACAAAATAAAACTTAAAATCTTTCCAGTTGCTTCCCCAATCCTGATCAACAGGTATTTATGAAAAACAACAACAACAACAACAACAACAAAAAAAAAAAAAAAAACAAAAAGGCAACCTAGGAGTTATTCAAGCAATAAAGGAATCTTAATTAGATGTGAGGAGATGGCTGTGAATACTCAAATTCAGTATTTTTCTTTGACATCTACACTTTCCTCTTAGTCTTTTGAAAAAGTTGACATACAATTTATTTGCTATAAAATGTGTAGTTCTTAAATGTACAGTTGGATCAGTTTTAAATGTGCATCCAATACCCAGTACTAAATGTTTTATAGGGCATTTCTAATGATCTACCATTGTCAGACTGGTTTCTCATAATTAATAGAGTAAAACCAGCATAATAATTTCTATCACCATTTTTAGATCTATTCAAATTGTTCATGTATCAGTACTTCATAGATTTTTATTACTAAGTGGTTTTCTGCTATATGAGTATGCATAGTGTCCTCCATTTGAGGTACTTCCAATTTTTACAGTTTTTTTCCCTTTCTACTGCTCTTTGTGTATTTAATAATATATTAATCTCATGTGTTTTTACACTTAAACAAGTTTATGAATGTCACATCAGCCAAAACTTAGGCCCAACAGTAACGTAAGTATGGAGATTACATAGCAACCAGACTCCTATAAATTGCTAAACAGCATAAATTCATATAATCACTTTGGGGACAATTTGGCAATATTAAAGAAAATTGCAGAGGTATATTATTTTCTGCTTTGTAGCTTCATCCTCAGTTATATATTCTGAAAAAATCTTCATAACTATGTTCTAAAGAAGCATCTACAAAGAGGTTCATAGCAGAACTTTTATAAAAACTAAAAAATCAAAATTACAAATACAAATAACATCGATAAGACTCAAAACATATCTTTAAATTTAACATAATATAGCAATGAAAATAACTAAATATAAGTCTGCTATATTGATTTGGATAACTTTCAAAGTATACATGATTGAACAAAAGAAAGCAAGTTTTAAAAATGCTATATTTTATTTAAATATCTAAGACTTGAAAAAGTGCATATCACAGAGAAAATGTATCAGGAAATATATAGAAGTGTTCAACATCATATAGAGGATAATAGTTACCTCCACAGAAATAAAAAAGGAGATAATAAAAAGGCAAACTAGTTTTCTTTAAGCTGGGATGTGGATACATGAACTCATCACCATATTCCTATGTCTTGTATTATATCTGAAATATTTATCAGTAATAACAAGTTTTCTTTTATGGTCCCAAACACTCAGAAAGAACACAATTCAACAAATCCCTAAGAATATCAGTCAGAACATTTAGTAAAGAGATTAAACTAGAATGTTTGGGAGATTAACTGAACTTTCAGAACTTTGAGTCTATGAATCAGCATTATAAGCAGTTCAACTTGATGACTGAAATCCTGTGTAACAGTTGAAGAGAATCTGGTATTTTTTTTCTCAGGATTGGAAAAGTTGCTTTGAAAAGACATTTTCAGAGTGATTCATGCCCAATACATTACATTTAAATATGTATAACTATCTGGATAAAATCCTCCTAGAGTGACATGATGGTGAATGTTGAACCACCTGCTTAGAAGAGGGCAAGATAAATTCATTTGTAGTGATGACCAATTCCAATGGTGTAAACACTCCCGTCATGATTAATTCATATGCTTCCAAATGAACTTTGATGAATGCAAAGTTGGGAAACAACATACACAGGGTGTGGCATGAACTATTTCTAAACCTTCACTGTGGGGAGGAGGAGCCATAGAAGCCATGTTAGAAACCACACAGAGGATACAGAGGAAGTCACCTCCTTGGATTTTCCCAATGTCTAAGCTAATGCAAAGTGATTGCAAAAATACACTGAAGAATGTGGAAGGGCAGAATTTAATGGAACTAGTTACTTCTATGTTAACCTAGAAAGACAGCTATGCAACCTTTCCTGCATGTAAGAGGCTACTGTTTTCTGAGAGCATATCTGTTCATAAAAATTGCTCCCATGTCTTGGATACTTCAAGTTGGTAGTATTGCATTTGTATCACAAGATGTTTCATCAAGGTGATGTCTTTTGGTAGAAAGAAATCAACACAGCTGATAGAATTTAGCTGATAGGAAAAGATATGGAGATGCATGGCTTGGTTCCAGATAGAGATCTTACATAGGTAGTTTCTTCATTCCCAGAACTGTCTTGGAAAGAGAATGAGACCATCTGTAAATACATGCATGTGAGAGAGTTTTTGGTGCAATCATTCAGAGATTTTGTACCCTCTTCCCCTGCATCCTCACCAGTAAACTCTGAGACTGAAACTTTGCTCAACAGGTACGCAAATTCAGCATAAAAGATCCCCAAAATATTTCAAAATGTTCCTGAAATGCAGGGATCAATTTTCTAGGCTATTTCTTAAGCCAATTCTGATTCAGAACTATTTGAAGTTCACTCTTGAAGTAGATTGAGAACTACTGTATGATACAATTAACATCTCAAAGAATGTAGGAAATTCTGTGATTAAATGTCTTTATGTGTCTCATTACCTTCAGCTCAGCAGCCCAGACATCAGTGGGTATTAAATGATGTACTCAACATGAAAACTTTTTTCTTTTATCTAAAAACAAAACTTGAAAGATAATTTAACCTTGGACATTTCTTCTTTTTTAAGATAAAACAGGATGAAAGTCTGAACAATGTGATTTTCCTAGGGGGACTTAAGAATATTACTCTGTCAGCTTTTTGTTAAAGATTTAACATTAGATGCAATTTCTAAAATTTTCATTTGGGAATGTTCTGTACTTAAATCTGGTTTATAGGAACTATGGCTACATATATAGCTTTAAAAAAGCACTTCCATGGTTTCTACAAAGCCATAAAAGTAAGTGTTGCTCTTCTCACTATTTAATAATAGATTTTTAATTATTGCTTATATTTTCCTTGGGAATTGGGAGCTTAGTTTCATTTTCTATCTACCTTATGAAAAAATCATATACCCCAAAATTTACTTTTTCAAGGATTCATGAACATTGTCAAGAACTTGCTTCTTACGTCAATTCCAGTATCTCTCAAGAGATTAGATGCTCTGATCATTGTTCTCAGATCTCATGCTACTGATTTCCAAGTTATTTTCTTAATCTGTCTTTTGACCCTCAGTTAAAATCCTTAGAAATGTATTTTTTCACAATTTTAATTGATATTCAGAAATTCTAGAGCCAAAAGGCTTTTCCCCTAATCTTTTCTAGTATAAAAATGATTTAGGTACATCACCTAGGCTAATCAACTAAACAATAGCCACTGTGCAAAGTATATTGTTCTTTAAAGGAAAATATCTTTTCCTTTATGGATCATTTTTTGATTCACTCAGCTATAAGATGGAAACATACTGGTTAATATACCAGCTGCTTGAATCTTATAGAGGAATAGGTTGTCTGAATTGACCCAGGTTATTTAGATTAAATTAACTCAATTCTAAGCAATAGACTCAACTAGCAATTTTATTCAAAATTTACTAATTCCTAAGTAGTCTTCAAACCTTTGTTTTTTTCAGATTTTCCTTTAAAAAAAAAAGCTCCACTTTTTTATATATTGCTTTTTTTTGCTGAGAAGAGAATGTACACTTTTTGGAGTTTGAAAACAATATACCCACTATTTCTATATACGATAATTCTCAAAGCAGTCATCAAGAAATGTCTTAATGGAGAACTGACAGCTGGTGGGGAACATTATGGGCACCTTTCAAGGCATGAGTGAGCAGAAATAAAAGACGAAGATTGTAGCAAGAAAGGCAAAGGACAGCTATTTCCCCCTCCTTCCAAATATTGTTTCAGGGACATCTGTTTAAGATTGGCATATAGTACTGATCCATTTCCCCATGCTACCTCAGGAGTCTAACTAAATGGATAGTGAAGAGATTTCTTAAATGTAGAATTCATAATCTTACAAGGTTATAGAGAAGCAAAAAAAAAGAAAGAAAGAAAGAAGAAAGAAAGAAAGAAGAAAGAAAGAAAGAAGAAAGAAAGAAGAAAGAAAGAAGAAAGAAAGAAGAAAGAAAGAAGAAAGAAAGAAGAAAGAAAGAAGAAAGAAAGAAGAAAGAAAGAAGAAAGAAAGAAGAAAGAAAGAAGAAAGAAAGAAGAAAGAAAGAAAGAAAGAAAGAAAGAAAGAAAGAAAGAAAGAAAGAAAGAAAGAAAGAAAGAAAGAAAGAAAGAAAGAAAGAAAGAAAGAAAGAAAGAAAGAAAGAAAGAAAGAAAGAAAGAAAGAAAGAAAGAAAGAAAGAAAAGAGAAAAAGAGTAGGCAGGTCAAATATTTTGTGACACTGGCAACAGAAGAATGATGATGAATATAGCTGGCCGAGAAAGCTGAATGATACTTACCTTCCACCAAGCATATTCGCTGGTCTTGCAAAACAAAACAAAAAAAGCCTGAGTGCATGTGGTAGGCAGATGGGGCTCCAACTAATAGAGATGAGAGACTTCTCTTTCAGATGCTGTTTAATAACAGAAATTTCTTCCATCTAAAGCCCCAGAATTGAATACACTTGAAAGATGAATGAAAGTTGGGTTGAGAATAGCGAGGACCATATTCTTACCAGACTCTATCCCCAGACCTGGACTAGCAGCAAGAAAGGGTAGGAAAACACAAGAGCAAACTCATTTCCTGTTAGTTCACTCCACGGTGTAACAAAGAAGTTCTGAGGTTAGGACTTGGATGAAAATAGACATCTCTCCTGGGAAACCATGATGCATAACTCAAATGAGCCTATAATTAAAAACTCATTTCTATTTAGCTTTTACATTATGAGCATTGCAGCTTTTTAAGTTTTTACACATTTTCTTAATTATGCTTTGCTTTGTATAATATTAAAATGAATGTTAACTCCCTCTTCACTTGCTGATGGACAGTAAAGAGATGCAGTCCAAGTAAGGAGTGGGTGCTTAAAAAGGCAATGGCTTCCACAATGAATACCTGGTAAACACATTCCTGCATACAATGTCAATTAAGTTTAAATTATACTGAATCTCTAAGATTAAATCATAAAATTCCAGCCATCTTAAGACTCAATAATAATTCTAAGAATCAAGATAATTATTTAGGACATTCATTTCCAAATGAACTGACTGAACAAAATGTACATGGTTGGAATCAACAACAATAGAGTCACAGAAAACTTAAATGTTCTACTCTTGTGAATGATGCTGATAACAGGAGATCATGTATGTGTGGAGACAAGGGTGTATGGGAAAATTTTTTTACCATCCTCTCAACTTTTCTGTGAACATACAATTGCTCTAAAACTTAAATCCTTTAAGGTTAGAAAAGAATGGGAGGGAGGAGAAAAGGGAGGAAGATAGTGGTATCTTGGTCTCATAAGGAGACCCAATCATTTTAATATTAGAAATACAAATGGATTGGGTTTATATTAAGCAGCTTTTGTCTCAAAAATATAGGAAAACCTGAATCTTGCCAATGATGTCAATTAAATCCATCTTGTTCACTCTTTCCTCTCCTTTAAGTAACTTCTCCAAAGAATTATAAGTGGGGAAAAATGAAGACTAATGCCAAAATATTCAGTGGAAAGATGCTAGAGCAGTCTCCATTTGACTGCACCTGAATCTTATTACTAATTACACAGGATGAAAGAGAACAAAAACATATTGATGTTAAACTTCCGTGGAGATGGCCTAATTCCATCTCTAAATGAAAAGATCAAAATATCTCAAAATGACAAGAAAAAGAATAGTGCATGATGAAGATGCTCCTTTTGGAGGGATAAATCTGGTTCAGCCCACCTGCTTCTGCACTGGGAAAAAGAAGTAGAAGAGAAAGTAATGCTGTTTTGTATTACCTCTTCCCCTGCACAGAAAAATGTCCCATGAAAGGTCTTATCATCTAACCAAAAAGGTTAGCAATCCATCATCCTTGAGCAGGGAAGGGGAAGCATTTCTTTGAGAACTTTTCTCTCCACCCAAACCTTTACTATGTTCAATGCCACTTACTCTTACAACGTGGACCCATATCCAGAAGAACTATTAATATTCTTAAGAGAAATTTACTTAGTATTCACTAACATAAATACTTCATTTTATCAGTAAGAATAGAGAAGTTCCAAGAGATTAAACCACCTCCTCAAGGATGCACGGTTCATTAGTTTGGCTTTTATTAATGTTCAAAGAATCATCTTTATTTTACTTTCCATGACAACTTGAGAATTCCTAAGCTATTTTCTATTTAAAATGGGTCGTATAAATCCTGAACATTGATCAATATAAGCAAAACACATTTTAATATCATGAGTTATAATTTTGTATGAGGGAATCAATCACTGTCAAAATTTGCATACCTGGGATTGAAACAAAGTGTTTTTCTATAAATAAATAATTTTTCTTAATTAAACCACACCCAGAAGAAAAAAATAATGTATTAATTAATTACTCTTTTCATTATCATTAGCTGGCAGAGGTGCATTTTTAAAAATACCATGAATTTGTGTGTCACACACTTGTGTATACATTTTTGTTAGTTGGAAAAAAATAGCATTACAATTATGTTTATAACACAACTGTGGATCATATACCCTCAGATGTATGTTTCATACCATATCTATCACCAAAGTATCCATAGTCTACTAACATAGTCCACTAACATAGTTCAGTGGGTTTCCTCCACATTTCTCTCTCTCCCTATACCCTTCCCCTCTTGTAGTCTCAATTTCTATGTTCGATTTCTAGGGTTTGTTATTGGTCTGATTCTGTCTTATCTTTTTGTTTTAATTCACTGTATTCAAAATATAAATGAAACTATACTTTTACTTGCTGATACTTCCTTTACTGCCTTCAGTCCCATCTATGCTATTACAAGTGGCAAGTGGTCATTTTTTATACCTGTATAGTATTCCAACATGTGTATCCACATCTTCTTAATCCACTCATCTGTTTTTAGGTGCTCGATTATTTCATAACAGAGATAATATAAATATATTGCAATGAACATAAATATGGAAGTGTTTATGTTTCCTTTGAATTAGTGTTTTTGCATTTTCAGGTAAATACTGAGGAGTGGAATTGCTGGTTCATATAGTACATCTAATATTTTGAGAAACCTCCACTACTTTCTGCGGGGACCAGATCGTTATACCAAAAAGTATATCTGAGTTTCTCTTACTCCACATCTTATTTTGTCACTATACTGCTAACATTTTTTTAGATTATGCTAATCTTGTTAGTTTCATAAAAATCTTATGAGTGTTATAGCCTGAATTGTATACCACAAAAAAACTATATATTAAGGTCACAACACCCAATATACTCTATTTGGAGACAGGGCTGTTAGAGAAACTAAATAAGATTAAATGAGGTCATAAGGGAGAGACCATATTTAAAATAACATGTATCCTTGAAACAAAAGAAAATGAGATGTCATAGATTCAAGGAAAAGCCAGGTTAGTACATGGCAAGAATTTAGCAGCATGAAAGTCAAGGAGAAACTCCTCAGGGAAAAATTACTGTTTCAAAACTTTGATCTTAGACATCCTGAATCCAAAAATATGAGTTTAAAAAAATCTGTTGTTTAAGGCACCCAGACCATGTTACTTTGTTATGGTAGCCCTCTGCTATGAGATTAACAGGGTCAGCTATTTTTATGTTCTTATTACCACTTCCCAAACAAAAATGCCTTGTTTTCAAAGTTTAGCATTTGGGGCCACAAATGATACCACATACACTTTATTATAAGGTACTAAGAAAATCAAATTTACAAATATGGAACTACAGCCATTGAAAAGCTGAGAATGCTTCTTTTGGTGGATGAAATGCCACTCAAATTATTTTTGCTTATACTCCCCAGAGTAATACCAGCTACATAAAATTTTAAATAGTCAAATATCCATTAAAAATATTATTATTATTATTCTAGTCTCTCGATATTATTCTAGTTATTATTCTATCTAGTTATTCTAGTCTCTCAATATAACATGGAATATACCATCCCATTTACTATTTACATTTTAAAATGTTTGCGTATGTCTAACTTCCAAACAGTCAAGGGATCATGATTTAAAGTCGTAGAAGAAATTATGGAATGAGAAACTTATCATTAAGATGTGCATATGATATATGTCACAAGATTTCCATTTTTTTCCCTAGATGCTAAAGTGAGGAAATAACTTCTTCCTTCAGGAGAGACCCCTATCTTCACCAGGAAGTAGCTTTTTCCACTGATTCCAATAGGTAGTTGTACATGAATACCATATCCCGTAGGAAGTCATTTCTCAGCATTCAGATAATTCAGTCTTTAACAATC
Source organism: Uropsilus gracilis (assembly GCA_004024945.1). NCBI lineage: Eukaryota > Metazoa > Chordata > Mammalia > Eulipotyphla > Talpidae > Uropsilus > Uropsilus gracilis. The sequence continues at coordinate 3,104 of PVHY01007784.1, read as the reverse complement.
ACTTTTAAGAAATCAGAGATCCCAAAAAATGTTCACACATGAAAACATATGCCTTTTCCTTTCTGGGTTCTTTCCAATGTGAGTTTAAAATTATATCTATCTCTTTCCTGAAGTCTTCTTCATCTGAGGTCCTCATTTCAGAAAACAGCTGCTCCAGCAAGAGTACATGCAATCTCAAAGACTAAATTACAGTATACAAGCATGTCATATTATAAATATATTCATAAAGCCAAAACATATCTCTCGAAGAAGCAACAAAATCTGTGGAGACACAGCTTTGCCAAAAACTTATGCACAACAGCTAAGATTCCAAATGAGACGACAGTTTCTCAGTTTATAACATCTGCAGTCATGTTTACAAACTACAGAAAGGAGCCAGAGAAGAAGGAAATATTCCAATGTGGAGCAAGTGACACATACACAACAAAATTTCTCTTCAGAGAACAATAGCAAGGACACAGAGGGAGGAGAAGAAAATCAGAACACCATGGATGGAATATTCTTGGATCGGAGCAAAGCTGGTTGAGGTTTAGGAATAGTGATTTGGGGAAAAAAAAAACTAAACTGAAACTGAAATGTCTAATTCCATCTAGGGAATGAATGCAATAGAGTATTAGATTTATTTCAAATCCGCTGTTAACACCTGGGTGGTTCATAAGACTCTTCACCTTACTAAGCTTGAATTAACTTTAGAAAAGAGATTAGTGCACCCCTGTTTACTTCCCCATTAAAATATAGAAAGAAATGGAAAACGTGATTGCATGGTTTTGAAGAAATGGGAGATTGCCAAGCTGCATTAAAGTATTTATTATCTTGCTCAAAATCAAGATAGACTGGATAAGAGAAGCCTCAAATGCTTGCTGGTTAACTATAGTGCAATGCCACTATTTCCAACATTCAGAAGGTCACATTCCCTCCTTATTAACTTACTGTTTTGTATTGAAAGTGTTTAATCATCAGGTCTTTGATATGGAACAGGAATCCTTAAGACAGAATTCCATGGGCAGGACATTATAAAGACTGACTCCTCTCAGAATTGACATAAGGGTTATCGTGGGAAGACTGAGTTTTGAAATGCTTAGATTTTAGTATTATGTTTTCATTGCTAATAGCTATGCTAATTAGCTAATAGTAATTGCTAATTTACACATCTGTAAAGCTGATCATCTGGTAATGAAAGCAGCATTTCACTAGGTTGCCCATCTCTCTCAAGCCATGCTGCTCTGAGTCACCATAAAGTACAGAAACATGAGGATAAACCTGGGGAAAAGCAGGATTAGAATCTCTGAAGGATTTAGGTTTGATCTTGTAATCTTGCCATAAGGAAGGAAAACGCAGTCATTGCTGACCAGAAACTAGTCAGAATCTAAGTATAAGTACTTCATGGTTCAGTTCTTGGCACTCGTTTTTGCATCCATTGTCCTAAAATGTTTTCCTCCAGGCCCTTGCCCTTAATGCCATCTTAGAGTTTCTTGGGATGCCAAAGCCTTGTACCTCAGTTATGTGGCTATAAAGGAACAAAATATATTATTTCATAATTCCTGAAGTGAGCCATCTAACATCAAGGCGTCATCAGGGTCAGGTGCCCCAGAAAACCTGAAGGGAGAATCCTACCTTATCTCTCCCTAAATTCTGATGGTTTGCTAATATGTATTGGCTTTCTTTGGCTTCTAGCTTCAATGTCTATCACTGCCTCCACCATCACATATGTTTTCCCTTTGTGTGTCTGTAGCACTGTGTCTCTTCTCCTTGAAAGGAAACCCTTCTATAAATTTAGATTTCCAGAATGACCTTATCTTAACTTTGCTAATTATGCTGCAATGTCACTATTTGCATAAGAAGTTGCATTCTTAAATACTAGGCGTTAGATATTCAACATATAAATGAAGGACATAATTCACCTCATAACACCTGTTATATAATTATTATTCTGTTTACATCTTTAATATTGATCCTGAGTAATCTCTCAATTACCTACTTGGTATTTCCATGGAAATCAAATGGTTGTTTGTGTCAATGTGTGTAAAACTTACCAACTGTCCCAAGCTTCCCATAGCTAAGCCTTACCTTCTTTAACTTTTTATCTCAGTGACTGGGGCTGGCAGCTGCCTCATCATTCAATTTAAAAATCTAAAGTTCATCTCCTTATCCTCATCTCCAGCACACATCAATCAACAGCACTTTTTCATTCTTTTATTTCCACAATGGGAATGGAATTACCCACTTCTCTTATCTATTCTGCCATCATGCAAATCCAAATCACCGAAAAAGACAAAAATAGCCTCAAAAATAATCTCCCTTTCATGCAATTGCCTCTATATAATCTATTTCTCATGTAGGCAGGTGATTTTTTTAAAAACTACTTATCAAATTAAGACATTCCTCTTCTTTAAAATCTCAAAGTCTTCCTGACACATTTAGGATGAGTTTTGAAGTTCTCATTATGGTCTGCTAGGGCCAAAAGGTTGAGTGTAACACTTTCTCATACCACTATTCTCATGCTTACATTAGTAAAGTTCTACAGAAAAATCACTAATTCCAGAGATTCTCTTGTTCAGATTGTCTAGAGTCCAAATATGGGGTGTTTTAGGGAATGGAGGGAAGATAGATTCAAGTGGAAGCTGAAGAAAGGGAAATGGCATTTTGTGTTAGCAAAGGCAGTTTCAAATCATTTTATACACATTTTATATATGCTTACATAGTCCCACTTACCTACTCTTTCTCATTTCACTCCTGCTTCCACTGCATTCATGTTACCTGATACACCAAATTCTGAGTATTGAATTTGGATAACTCCTTACAGACACTTAAATTGAGGGGGCTTTTCTTTCTGGAAGGTCAGCTTCTTTTCCTTGAATAACTTTCTAGCTTCCAAAATTCATTGATATCTCTTGTCCACAAATGTCTTGTCTCTTACTATCTTTAACATTAGGAACTGATATGTCTTTAAATTTTACTTAGAGAAATTTCAAAAATACATATATATGAATATTTGAAATATGGAGGGATGGAATGGGGGAAGAGGAAGGGAGGGGAAGGGAAGGGAAAGGAAGGAGGGGAGAGCAGGGGAGAGCAGGGGAGAGCAGGGGAGAGCAGGGGAGAGC